>PITA01009651.1:0-76390 GCA_004023965.1 Spilogale gracilis | reverse complement strand
TGTTCAAGTTTGTAAAAGTTCATGGAGCTGTACACCAAATAAGGTGAATTTCACTATGTGTAAATTATAACTCAGTAAGGCCAGCAAAGGGGACAATGAGATCATATGTGAGCTAAATCCTCATCTTTCATAGTGGGGACTTGAATGTAGTATGTGAAGCTGACCAATCAAATAGCAGTGAATATAAGCATAGAACTAGCAAGGAAAATTACCACTACAAACTCAAAGGGCTTCTTGAAAGTAACACTGGAGAAAAAGCCTACTCATTAACTTTTTAATCTTACTACCTGTTTTACTTATTGATTGGCACCAGTATTTTTAAAAAAGAATTCTGAGACATTTTTTAAAAACAGAAAATCTTCCAGGGTAGTACAAAGACCTTCCATACACCCTTTACCCAATAATCTGCTTTATAGCAAAGGACCCAGTCCAGGCTCAAGTGTTACACTCAGATGTCATGTCTCCTGAGTGTCACTCAGTTTAGGACGGTTCTTCAGTCTTTTCTGGACTTTCGTGACCTTGATATCTTTGAAGATTATGGGATGGTAATTTTGTTTTGTTCTTCAATTTGTGTTAGTCTAATGTTTCCCCAATAAGTAGATCCATATTAGATATTTTGGCCCTAAATATCATTAAAGAGATGCTGTGGTCTGATGGTATCCTAGTCCATGAGGTTGATCTGCCATATTACTGCTGGTCTTAACTAAAATAACATTTCCCAGATTTCTTCACTATAAAGTTAGACTTCTCTCCTTTATAATTAATAAGCATTTTAAGGTAGGTTATTTTGAGGCCCACTAAATCTTTTTTTAAAGATTTTATTTATTTATTTGACAGAGAGAGACACAGCAAGAGAGGGAACACAAGTAGGGGTAGTGGGAGAGGGAGAAGCAGGCTTCCCACTGAGCAGGGAGCCCAACGTGGGGCTCAATCGCAGAACCCTGGGATCCTGACCTGAGCTGAAGGCAGACACTTAACGAATGGGTCACTGAGGTGCCCCAAGACCCATTAAATCTTAAGAATGCTTTTTACCTGCACTGATTATTACCATGATTGCCAAGGAGTAAATTTCTATTTAGTGGATTCATAGATTCCGATTTATTCAATGGATTATAATCTACTAGTATCATTATATTCTTGATTATTCACTTGCTCCAAATTTGGTCAGTGGGAGTCCCTTTGCTGACTTCTATATCATTTTGACATATCCCTGTCATTCTGTGAGCATTTCCTTAGTTTCTGACATGAAAGGATGTTCTAGGCTCGTCTTGTTCTTTCCCTGCCTCAGTCCTGGAAAAAGTCCCTCTTAGAAGAGATTGTGATTCAGAAACCAAGCTTTGCGAGTGAGGTACTCTCATTGCTACTAGGATCTCAAAGCTGCAAGGACCTCTCAGTGGTCACAGGTAGGAAATATGTATAAACATATACACACATTTACACATATATTCTATATCTGTGCATATCAACAACCATGGGTTCATAGTGCTAACTCCAATTCTGTTCCAATACCAAAGACTCATATTAGCCTTTCTCCTTTCCATATAGATATAGATATAGATATAGATATAGATATAGATATAGATATAGATATAGATATAGATATAGATATAGATATAATATAGATATAGATATAGATATACCTATCCATCTGCCTTCTCCAAGAGTGAAAAATATTACTGACTCTTGTTATCCTGATCACTTTTTTGTTCAGTTTTTCTCTCTGTATCCAAGCTTCTGAAGCTACCAGGTTGCCACTCAACTTGTACATCTCTCATGCTAAGTCTGGCCACTGCCAGGCTGCCTTCCCACCCTCCTTGGCTTGCATTATTTTGATTAAAAGCTCAAAAAGGGAAAAATTAAATAGCCAAATATTATAAAAAGAACAAAGAAAATTCTGAAAATTTGTGTCAAGTAATATAGTACTGCTCTAAAAATCAAGAGTAAACCCAGATCCATGGTTTCCCATCCCCTCTGCCCTGACCACACCACAATGGTAATGTACTTCAAAGTTTGATCTGTTCTAGAAAAAAATGAGAAGTGCATAATTGACTCTATTATTCCTCTCTTGATATCATGCACTTTCTATAGTCTGCAAGCACGCATGTGCGCGCACACACACACACACACACACACACAAACACACACATACACACACAGAGACACCCCACTTGATCCCCTGGGCACTCGGTAATCTGAGTTTACCATACGGAGAAAGTCTTTACCTGAAATGTCACAGTAAACTGTCTGCTGGTAGAGCCTGGCTTCCAGAGGATTAAAGTACACTGTGATTTCAGTTGATGAGTTAGGCCAGACATCACCTTCCTGAAAACAATAAAAGAATCATTAAAAAACAATGTGATGAAAAGGCACCCAGGTGGTTCAGTCAGTTAAGCATCTGACTCTTGATTTGGCTCAGGGTCATGAGATCCAGCCCCACATCAGGCTGCATGCTCAGCACAGATTCTCTTCCTCCCACTCTCTCTACACCTCCCCACTGCTTACACACTCTCTAAATAAACAAACAAACAAATAAATAAATAAATAAAATCTTTAAAAACAAAAACAAAATAAAACCAATGTGATGAAGAGAAGGCACTGCTTTTAAATGTTGCTACTATGTTATAACCTCAGGAAACTTGAAGGAAATATTTGTACAATAAATAAAAGGAAGCACTATTTTACCCAACAGATAGTAAATTGATGCTACTTGTTAAGAGGTGGTACAATTCGGAAATGAGCTTCACAGGTAATTTCAGTGAGTTCATGAATATGTAATTACTAAAGGAAACTAGGATGTTTAGATCATTTTTAGTATTTGTGCATTCAATGGATATTCATTGTATGTCAACACATGGCCGGCACTAGGCTGCAGTGATGAAGAAAGGTGTGGTCTGAGACTGCATGGAACTCACATCTTAGAGGAATGCTAAATGTGCCTACAAATACCTTAATAATATCCCTGAGAGGTGTACGTGTATACACACACACACAGGGTCCAGATGGGCTAACTTACTCCTGAGGTGACAACATAATGAAATGCCATAATTCTATTAAAACATAACAATGGCCCAAGGCAAAACAATGAGCAGGTCAAACACTGATTCTAATCCAGTATGACAGTTCTTGTTTTAATGCAAACCACTCAAAAGTCATAATAAAGAAACTTAGTTTTGAAATCATAATATACAACATGCCACATATGGAAATTCCCTTGAGGTATTTCTTGAAAAATCTTTTTGTATGTAACCTGAGGCCTCTTCATTAACTTGTCAGGACTATAAAGGGAGATGCGAGTCATACCTGCCTCAAAGGACTTCCCACCCAAGGTCTGACAAGGTCATGCGGGTCACATGCTTTGCCCCACACTCAGTACTTAGTAATACCTCAAAAAATGTTTACTATAATTGATGCTATTTTTAAGCCACCTGGAAAGAATAAGATGAAAGTATTGAAAAAACAGGAGGAGAAAAAGTGTGTCTTTTTCAATAGTTTTTGTAAATAGATCAAGTTAGGCATAAGTGATAATCACATCCAAAGATCTTTAAATGATCCCACCAGCTAAATAGAAAACTAAGAAAAGATAACTTGGTAAATAATTAGGCTCCAGTTTCAGACAACCCCCAATACACATTCTATTCACTCCCGTTTGGCTAAAATGAACATAGTGTTGGAGTAAAGATACAAGCAGAGAACAAAATGGTTTAAAATGCAGATATCAAACAATAGGGTGCAAATAGCAAGGTAGAGCCCACTTGGGTTTGTTTATGAAGGTTAAGAGACTGATCGGTGTACTTCCCAGGCAGCATCCCCTGACTTCACAATAACAAAGGGTACAGAAGCAGCAGTGAGGACCATGAGCACCCTGTGGGTCCTGTGGGAGCACTCACAGTCCAGATCAGCCCATGAGGATCAGGCCCCATGAACACAGGGACTGCTTTGTCCCCAGCCCTAAACAATGGGTGGCTCATAGTTCTCAATATATTTATCCAGTCAGTCGTATCCACTCAGTTTGCACACTGTGTACTTACTAGCAGATGCCTATTCAAATTTGAAACCTATTTCTGCCATTTTCTCCTCAACTGGAACCACAGAAGTCATACAAATTTAGAGCTGAGAGAGCCTCTGAGAGCACGTAGGGAAGAAGGAAGCCCTAAGTATTTCCACGTTTTGAGGCATATCACTGTGGCACTGTTCCAAACCTTGAAATAAGTGCCTGCTCCCTTCTGATAAATGGAAAATACTAGCCCTTTTACCATTCGTGGGGGTGCCAGTAAGATAGAGCATTAGGAACACCCAGGGCTAGAATGCGCAAAGAGGTGATTGATCCATTTACGGATCCATCAGTGGGCATTCCATCTCAGAACGGCTGAAGACCTGGGCTTCCTCCTAACCAAGAGACGTATGTATTCCCCTGGTGGGTTTAGACCCTGTTTTTTTGGGGGGGGTATAGAATGGACACAACTAAACTGTTTCTATCCAAACTGACTGACCAAAGGAGCTACCCTGGATCCTGAGAAAATCTATGCTAGAAAATTCTCACCAGGACAGGAGGAAGTGGCCCTTAAGAAGACTAAACTGGAAATCAGGTAAGATCAGTACATGTGAGAAAATTGAAACATTTTATGGGTTGGGTGAACCAGACCACTTTCAAAAGCATTATCCCAGCAAGAGAATCCAAAGTCCGTATGTGTACAAAAATGCAACACACTTAAGTTTTAACCCGGAAGCATTCCTGGACACCCCATCATCACAGAAGTCTGATTATCAGACCTGGTGGGTTGGAAAATGGTGGGAAGGCACAATCCATAGGTGACCAGAAGCCCCCCATAGGAGGGAGTGCCGGTGTTTGGATGTGATCTGTAAAAGGAACATCAGAAATGGAGGCTCCCAGGGCTGAGAAGCATTTCTGCTTGGTGAGGGAATCTGAGTCCACAGGATTCAGTCTGAGCGAATGGGACCGTGGGCTCAGTGCTTTCTTATCCTGGGCTGCAGGGGTTTTATGGGGCCTGAGAGAGCTGTGAGTAACTTGCAGCTTTTACTGAGCCTGGGGAGGAAATTCAAAGATCCTATTCTAAAACCCTCTCATAGGCTTGTTGCAGGTAATGTGCATTAAGAGGACTGTGTGCATCTATAAAAACAGAAATGTGGTCATTCAGTTTCCTCTCACAGAGGGCAGTTTTCAATATTAGGTCATTTGAAGGAGTTAAGAACATGTAGAAGGACACTTATTTTTCAGTTGGGATTAAAATAAAAGTGAAATAACTTCTATTTCTTTATAGCAAAAACTGAACATAGCACTTTCTAGCAAATCAGAGAAAATAAACTCCAGAAATAGGTGATCAGCCTAAACTGACCCCATTTTTACTTACATATCTCTGAAACATTTCACATCACTTCTCCAACCCTCCTGAAATTAACTTCCATGTCATTTAAGTCTCTGAAAAGAATGTTCCCTTTGTTACTGTTCAGTTCTAAAGTCTCTTTCTGAAAACCAAACATTCAGAATTTTCCCTGGCTGCTCTGCCATTAATATCCTTTTTTCCTGGTCCTCGGAAAGCAGCCTCGTGGCCCAGAATCCCTGCTGTTCCGTGTTCCTTCTGTGTAAGGCCCCTCTCCCGTCAGTCTATTCTCCTGCTCCAAATGAAAGACTCGGTATCTAGGATATGATCTGTAAGTAACTATTATGTTGTTTGTTGAAAATAATTGTCAAAATGGCCTTCAGTTATGTTACAACTATTTTCCTTCTTGGTCTTAATGCTTTTTTCCCTCAGATCCATAGCTGCTTTTCACTTATTGATCAAGTGGCCTTCTAGAAGGAATCAACTTTGAACTGAATTGGATTCAAATTGAACTTCTGTAGCAACATGGACTGGACTGGAAGAGATTATGCTGAGAATTTGAATCAACTTTTCAGGTCTAAAGCAAGCTCTCATAGTGCAGCTTTTACTCAAATATTAAATATCTCTAGAAATGGAACTTCTTGTTTCTTTCTGGAATAAGAACTAACTAACTAACTTGATGGATTCAGTTCCAAGACTTTCTGTGAGATGCCTGTAGACACACTGCCAGTAGTTCAGAACAGGTGATTGATACCTTCATGAGAAAAATGTCCTTTTACAGTTATCTTTCTTTTTTTTAAAGATTTCATCTATTTGACAGAGAGAAACACAGCCAGAGAGGGAACACAAGCAGGGGGAGCGAGAAAGGGAGAAGCAGGCCTCCTGCCGAGCAGGGAGCCCGATGTGGGACTCGATCCCGGGTCCCTGGGATCATGCCCTGAGCCGAAGGCAGTCGCTCAACCAACTGAGCCACCCAGGCGTCCCTACAGTTATCTTCTTAAAAACTTACACTGACAATGACTAAAGGGGTTATTTTTAAAATCTCCCTTGAAAATCCTTAAATAAAAAAGAAAATATTTTAAAAATCACCTTCCTTCCCACCTATCATCCATCTCACCCGCTCCATTCCTCATCCCTCACTCTCTCTCTTCCAATGAAGATTATTTTTGTAAATTTTGCACAGTCAGAACCCAACTGCAAGAAGAGAGTTACATATACACTTAATGCATTTGGTTTATCTGGAAAATAGTTTACATTATGATTCAATGCCTACATTTGTCAAACAAATTAGTTATTTTAATCCCCAACTTAAATTTAGAAGAGTGATCTAAACATTTGTCACTCAGATGTTATATTTTCCAATCATACTCCCTAATATGATGAGACTGAATCACATATAACTCTAAATCATAATATGGGCAACCACTAACTGAGAGCCCGTGTTCCCAGCACTGTGTACAATATCCACCTCAAACTTTACAATCTTGTTAAGTATTATCCCGATTTTAAAGATGAGCCCAACCAAACAGAAGTTTAGTATCTCACCTAAGACCCACACCAGCCATAAGTAGGAGAACCGGGATTTTATAATATATTTTTACTTAATTTCCTGAAAACCCCTGCAGTTATAACAAAAGATCAGGCTTCATCTTTCTCATATCATAAAAAGAAAATAAAAACCAGAAGAAATCTAAAAACATTACAACTGATAACCAGGCTTAGATGAGGCCAGGGAGACCTGGTATTTCCATCTGGTGAACAAAGTAGGAGGCACTGTATGCTCATATGTTCAGGTACCTTGGAAGGTGACTCACAGGAGGTTCCTTTGGATGACAAAGTCAACATTTGTGTGTTGCAGCTCTTCAGAAATGTTTTGAAAGATCTTTATAAGCTATCCTGGTTGGGTCAAGGTGCAGTCAGTTCACAACAAGGTCAGAGCAATGATTTCAAGAGAAGCTGTAAAATGTGTGATGAATTCCATCATGTTCCACCAAAATGGAAAAATTCCTGACTACCTAAACAAATATTTTAGCTGCATTATCATATTTAAGGGAAAAATTTTTTAAATATTTTATTTACTTATTTGACAGAGAGAGAGATCACAAATAGGCAGAGAGGCAGGCAGAGAAAGAGGGGGAAGCAGGATCCCTGCTGAGCAGAAAGCCTGATGTGGAACTCAATCCCAAGACCCTGAGATCATGACCTGAGCCGAAGGCAGAGGCTTGACCCTCTGAGCCACCCAGGCACCCTAAAGAAAAAATTTAAAATTTTTCTTAGGAAATAAAAATATCTTCTTAATCAAATTTCTACCAATCAATTAAAAAGAGAAGCACTGATGAGAAACTATAATCTGTTTCACCACCTACAACTGCTCTTCTAGAATCTTCCAGATCAATGAGAGACATCATGGCTCCCTTTATCATCACTTAGGGCAAGCAGAAGTTGTCTCAAAGAGACATAAGAAAGAAAAAATGAAAGCTAACATACTGAAGGTAAACTACCTTAATTATTATTGAGAGAAATGACTGAGTTGGCACATGACATGAAAGGAAACTTTTCTACTCCTCTATAATTCCTGGGGCAAGACACTGTGATTCTTTTTTTAAAGATTTTATTTATTTATTTGACAGAGAGAGAGATCGCAAGTAGGCAGAGAGGCAGGCAGAGAGGAGGAAGCAGAGCAGAGAGCCAGACACGGGCCTCTATCCCAGGACCCTGAGATCATGACCTGAGCCAAAGGCAGAGGCTTTAACCCACTGAGCCACCCAGGTGCCCAAGACACTGTGATTTTAGTGAAGTTTTGATTCTCAAATAATGACCAGTTAATTTTCTAAGAAAGGTGTCTTAAGATCTGGCATCTGTCAAAGCAAGTCTCACGAAAGGTGTGCTCTGTCTTCAGAGAGATACCTCAACCCATAAGCAATGAAAATTCCGCTGGGGTTTTCCAGGAGCTGAGGCAATTGTGTGTAATGTTCATGCACTTCTGTAGAGAGAAAAGATTCGTGTCTCGTCCAACACTGAAGGGTGTTAACTTATTTAATAAGCCACGAGGAACTCTGCTGTTCCTAAGATGTCCCCCTCCCTCCATCACCTGCAAAGGTTCTCCAGCACAATAGTGGATATACCAGCTCAACTGGAAAATGTTTGCCTGAGCACAAGCATCTGAGACAACGAACAGTATTACGAGAGGCTGAAGGATGGAAAGTCACACTGACAGAGGAGCTGGGACATGTCAAGGACAGTTTGCTCTCAGCACATTCCTGTCCTCCTTTCTCCCTTCTGGTGTCCATTTCCGAGGAGTCAGCTCCCACATGTTTGCAATGTGACTCACAACTAATGGTACAAGAAGTGGAAGGGGTTTGCAGTAAAAAGCTAGATCTTTCCTCTTTGGTAGACATCTGGGCTTCCACCCAACCTGGTTCTGCTGAGCCTACATGCTATGCCGATTTCAGAAAAATAAAGCAAACTAAATTTGAGCTGTGCTTTTAGTCTGAAGTGCTGAACTGCATGTTTTCTGTAGGCTTAGGTGACAACGACAAAGCATGGTTTACTGTTACTTACATGATAATAATGAAACGATCAAGTTTCCTTCCCTTTTTGAGGCTTAGTTAAATTAAGCTAAAGCTTCCGTAGGGACACTGGATGAAGTTTTCTTTGATGGAAAAGACATTTGTTAACAGAAGTAAAAATGTTTTCCCTGCTCGCCAATGTCAGGCAATCACTTAGGATCAGCTTGTGCAAATATCTTTACATTCCCAGCCCTTTCTTTTTTAGAAATTGTGTGTTCAACATTCAGAAAATTGCTGTATCTTAGAAGTGTGACCTGAGCCAGGAGTACCAGAGTCCAGAAACAAGGCCAGCACATCTGTGCTATGATTGCTCAGAGGACTCCCAGACACCCATGGAAATTGAAAGCTTAATTCTCCTTTTGCCCTGTGATTCTCTTCTGCCTCGTGATTCTCAGATTTGCAGTTTTTGTCTCTGAATCTCTCTCACTCAGGGTACCCAAGAGACCTAAGCAGAGGATATAACATAATGAGACTGTCAAAATTCTGTATAGCCAGAGTCTATCTAGTAAAATAGAATATTATATTTCTGAAAGTAGTCGATTCCACTTGCTTTTCTGGAAGGCACAAAGCATTCACAATAGACTCAGTTTTGCAATTTTTTTCCAAAGTGGGAGAAAAACTACACAGAAGCAGACAGCTTGAGAAATAATCAGTATTCTGCAGAATGCAGTACCTTCCATAGGTAAGACATAAATAGAAAATCTTAGGTTAATAGTCCAAGGCATTATTAAAAGAACTGACATGAGGAACTTGATATAAACAGTAGTAATATACCACATGTATTGATGACTAGAAAAATAATCATGGCCTACCACCAAAATATCAATAAATTACCAAGCAAAGATTTTAAAAAATCCTTCCAGACCTCTGTCCTGTATCTGCCCCGATGGTCTCTCTGGGTCCCTCTCTACCCCCTTTCTCTGCCAGTGAACACCTCTGGGGTGTTCACAGAAAAATACAAACCCCTACCTCTGCATTTGAGACCATATTGGTACATACCCCAAGGCACTCCATAACTCAAGGTTTGAACAACAGACTCTATGACAATGTTATACAATGAACATATTGAGAAGTGAGCTGAGAAAATGGAACTCCCTGGTGGCCAAGTGATGAAAAGGTGGTAGATGACAATAAGAACTTGTAGTTCTAGAATATGGGTTAGCACTGAGTTAAACTACTTCTCACGTGATCAAATTAATAAAATTTTATTAAATTCAAATAGCAACAAGGACTGATCTGGATCCTAAATCTACTTGCTATAAATTATGAGGGCCTCTAGAATAGGAACAATGTTCCCATAAAACATTCAGTATGCACAGAATACAATAAGACTAAACGAAACTTGGTTTTAGGTGATGCATTGAAGAACCAAGATATTTCAATGTAGATCTGAAAAGATAAGCATATCATTTATTTCTTTCCAGACCTTAAGGTAACAGTTTTTTTTCCTTTTCAGGTTTACCTTATTTGAAGACAGTGTCCTTCCTCAGTGGACACAGAGGCTGAAGAGCCTGTCACAAAGCAAGGTGGTCTCTAAACCCCGGCATCTGCCTTTCATTTTTATGTTTTTCTGGACAGGGTATCCATTAGAGATTGATTTTTAGATCAGTAGGTAACACTGCTTAGCTTTAATCTTCCCTGCTTCTGCTGTGAACTCAACTCATAATCAAGAAGCTAATTAAAAGGAATCATACCGTAATAAAAAACTAATCGTTGATGCATAGCTCATCTGTCAGAAATTAAATAGTGGCCATTTGGCATAGATGATCTAATACACGAGCAAGATTCAAAAGAAAACTTTAGGAGAAAATGGTGAAGAATCTGCCAGATAGGATAGAAAGAGGCATAAGATTTGCTGCAGTGCTCCCAGATGGCTAACTTGTCCTCTTAGCCATCCTTCTCTGTGAATTTACAGCCTCTCCTCTCTTTACAGGCTCCACAAAGGTGACCATGTCAGGGTTGTCTTGGGCCCTCCACAATTTTCCTAGTTTGCTCTGCTCTTAGAATTCCCATCTTCATTGCATGCCTTCAACGAAGACTTCTATATAAAACTCACAAATCTTGCTTCCACTTCTGATTCCTCTCCTGCATATTTAACACCACCTTTCTAAAACTTTTTGGACAACTATTGTAATCTCAAATTCAACATTCAACAGAACCAGACTCATGATCATTGGCTGATTTCCATTTCTTCCTTTTGTCCTTCCTCCCTTCCTTTTTCCCTCCCTCCTTCGGTCCTCCATTTATTGGCACTGTGGTAGGCCTGAGGCGCAGTTAAGGATAAGGCACTCCTTGACTTAAGGAACTCAGAGTTTGTTCCCAAATTGGAGAATCAGAATTTATGAATCAAAAAGGATCTAAGCGTCTTACCCCAACATCCTTATTTTGTGTACAAGACAACCAAAGCCAAGAGAGATCAAATGGCTTGTTTCAGGTCACATATGCTATTAGCAAAGCCAGGAATTAAACCCAAGACTCCTGATTTGCTAATTTCTATCAAAGACATCATAATTCTCCCAGCCACTCTAGTTCAGATCTGAGGAGACATGTGATTACTTGCCATGTCTCACCCTCAACAACCAATCACAAAGCACTTTAATACCTTTCTTTTGAATATCTCCCACATCTGCCATTTCCTTTGGTTTCCAAACATCAGCAGGCTCAGTGCGACCTTCACACACCACCGTGAACTTGCCTGCAGAGATGTTCAGTCTCCCTGGGACTTCCTGCATCAGCACATTTTCCCTGCCTGACCTGCACCACCCTCCCAGCCCCAACCTACCCTCCTCCAATTTGATCCATTTGTGGCTACCAAGATAATATTTCTAAAATATATGTACACATCATGTACTTGCTCCACACCCCACAGAGAGTCTCCAACATGCTTGGCATGTTGTGTGGGAGAAGGGGTCTGTGGTCATGGGGAACAACAAGTTTGCACTCTATCCCCTGGAGAATCATTTTTTCTTGAACTAATACTTCTCAAACTTCCTTGACCACAGAACTTCCTTTTTTCAAGGAACACACATTATCCCCGCTCAGATCTAGTATTTGTAGAGGTGCCCGGTGGGAAGCAGGAGACCGCAGTCTAGTCAACAGGTTGGCCAGGCACCCCAGACTTCCTCTACTCGTCTTCCCATCTTTCCAGGAATGCCTGCCACAGCAAAACTGGTCCATTCACTGTTATTTAATATTTTATTTTCACAATTTCTCCAACTAGAAATATTCTCCTTCCTTTCCACTTACTTAAACCTTACCCTTCTTTCAAAATTCAGTTCAGGTCTCACCTCTTCTATAAGTTCTTTCCCGATTCTCTCATCCAAAACTACTGTAGTGCCAGTATGTTTACTTTCATCAGAAAACCAAAATCCCCAACAGCAAAAAATGCATAGCTCATATTTGCATCATGAAGCTCATAAAATGGAAAAAATTTCCCTATAAGATAGCTGAAGCTTAATTTACCAGGTAAGATTATATTACATTCACAAGAGATGCATTTCTACAAAACCACTGGGATCTTGAAGAAAGGGGAAAAAAGGGAGATTTAACATTCATAAATAATTCACTCTTACTGACACTGAGTTCAGCTGTTTTGACCAGAATATCTTTAAGAAGACACTAGGAAGTTTCATGCCTTCATTTTCATTTTGCAAAAATTGTCAAGAACTGGCTAATGAATACTATGAGAAGAAAAGAAAATAGTGTACAGAAAAAATAAAATCATTACAGTTGCCACAAACCCCACTTATACTCTAAGTGACTATTATCCTCTTTCTGTTCCCAGTGATTTTTTTCACACAATATAAACAAAATTTGTCTCATTTGTTTGAAAGATACTTCTGTATATCCCTATTTTAAAAAAGATTTTTTCTTCCTAATGGTGAAAAAATGCCCTGTGATAATAATGCCCAATTCAGTTCCTATATAAAGTTCAAAAGCAATCCTATTAAATGCCACATTTTAACAAACATGTATCTCCCCAATCTCCATAAGAAGCTTCAAGTTATGGAAGAGCTTGTAAAGAGGAGGAAATCCAAGGTAACACTAGTCTTTCTGCTTCCTGTATTGCAAATGTACAAAACTCAGCTGAGGCCTCCCACCTCCTCCCGACCACCAAAGTTGGCCATCCTGCAGCCCTTCATTCCCAGAAGGCTATGACAGACAGGACTGCAGTCATCACCCTGGGTCTCTAGTACCAGCTGGGAAGAATCCTGGATTGTCTATCCTCTGGACCAACCAGCCCATCTAAGACTACCATGACTGACTGCTCATCCCTGCCTCTGTCCAGCTTAGCCCTTGCTTGTTTGGGCTTATCCTTTCCTAACCTTTTCAACATCTTCTGGCTTGACCTATTATCACAGGCATCTATCCTGTTCTTGCAAGATTATATGTTCCTCTTGTTTTAGCCTCTTTCTGGGCTAGCCCATCATATCTGAGGATCCCTTTGCTTAATGGAACTCTGGACCGTCTTCTCAGGTGAGAGAAGATTTAGCCTTAAGTCTCATCTTCAAACTTATTACCCCACATCAACCCTTTATTTCAAGCAAACTGGTCCATTCCTGGAGCCTTGAGTTATCCATGCCATAAACATCCTCCATTGTTTTTCAAAAGCCCTGTTCTGCAAGACCTAATTCAAGGCTCTTCTCCCAAGAAACCTTCTCTAATTTGGCCTATGATAATTACTTCAACCTCCGAACTAGTATACTGTCTTCCCCAGAGATTCACACAGCAGGTCCTGTAAAACAATAGTCCCAAAGCATGTCTCCAAGGAGAAGGCTCTCTCTTAGAAATAATGCACATTATCATATTAAAAACTTAGATATCTTACAGCAAAGAAACCTTTCAAACAATATTGAATCCCCTGTTTGTGAAACTTATTTAGCTATGGAATCTCCTTTCTATCTTCTATCCTTTAAAAATTGTTTGGAAGTGCGGACATAAGGAAATCAGGTCTCCACAAGTCAGTGGCATTTCCCACCAGTGGCTTGCATTCTAATGTGTCCATGCGCCCATGGCTTCTCTCCAAATGGTTTGAATATTACCAATCCGGCAGCTCCAATTAGCTTTGGGGCTTTCTCAACTCCTCCTCCTCCCCCTCCTCCTCCTCCTCTTCCTCCTCCTCCTCCTCCTCCTCCTCCTTATTTTCTTAATTTCTTCTGAGAGCAAAAGAGAGAGAAAGTGAGTGCAAGTACAAGAAAGGAGGGGGAAAAGCAGATGGAGAGGGAGAGAAAGACTCTTAAACAACATCTATGCCCAGCATGGAGCCCAATGCAGAGCCAGATCTGGGGCTCCATCTCATGATCCTGAGGTTATGACCTGAGCCAAAATCAAGAGTCAGACACTTAACCAACAGAGCCACCCAAGTACCCCAAGGCTTTCTCAACTTCTATTGCTATCTTTACCCTCATATCACTCTATGTTTGCTAGGTATAAGGTCATGCACGGTGCCTACTATATAGTAAATATAGAGGGTATTAGCTACTTTCATCTTGAAGTAGTAGGGAATGTGGTCAAGAGTTGGGTCTGTGGAATCAGACCAACCCTGTTCTAAGTCTGGCACAGCCCCCACCAGTGAGGTTGTGGACTATGTCTGTTTTATTCACTTGTATCTTGTACACACATAGTCCCTAAGAAAGAACATACAATTAGCAAGTATTTATTGAGTGAATTAAGGACAAAGGAATTCTCAGCCCAAGTGATTTTGCCCATCAGGGACACACTTCTAAATGCAGACACTGCTCAGCTTGGAGCATGTTATCGAATTTTTCTAAGTCTTAATTTCCTCATCTGTAGAATGCAGAAAGGATTATACCTTATAAGGCTTTTGTAAGATAACACATATATAAAGGAGATAAACTGAGTAACACATATGAGATGTTTAACCCAGCAACTGGCGGGTAGGAATCATGACCTATCAATGTGACCTGTGAGCATTCCTACCATTAGCCTTCATTCAGTGTCTCATGATGATAGGAGGCTTTCAGCTGAAATCTTCATGCTCTCATAACTCAGTATCAATCCCAGAGTGAGTACTTTTATCAAAATAAGCCCTGTGCCCCCACTTATGTTTATTGTATAGTCAAATTTTATTTATGTGCTCACCAGGGGTTCAATAGTGAAAATGTTACTCAAGAAGAGCATGCTGTCTGCCTGAACCAGTCTCCTCTGATTCTCAAAGGTACGGGAGAGAATGGAGAGACGTTCTCGGAGTGAAGGATCAATAATGCACTCTTCAAGAAACTCATGGGTCTCATTCTTTTCTTCTTTGCTCAGATTATCACAGACCCTAAAGAAAATACATGAAATGTGAGATTCGTTCTGGTACTCCCATGAAGAACACTCTAAGTGCTCCCCTCCAGTCCATCCTCATGGAAGTGGTCTCACCCATCACCCTGAGGTAGTCCCTTTTTGTGGGAAGTCTATAACATATGAGCTCTGTGACCCTGGACTTCCTCCTCTCAAAAGGATCAGTTTGCTCATCTTTACTCACTTCCTTCAACAAGTCCTTCTGGGCTTCCTGTTCTACTCAATGCCTATTTGCTTACTACTGAGGCCTCATGTAGTAGAAATGTAGAAAGAAAAATATCTTCTTTCAGATAATTATTTTTCCCAGGCTTCTTTTTAAATAACATCTACCCCACCTCTCACAGTTGAAAAATAATTTTGTTTCTTTTTAGACTTACTTTCTCTAGACTAATTCTTTCTTGGCTGTTAGTTACCTAGAGAATAGAATCTGAAACAAGCAAGGACTAGGCTTGGCTCCTAATTCTGCTACCATTTACTAGTTCTATGACTTTGAAGGTTCCTGAATTTTTCCCAGCTTCAGCGTCTTCACCTATCCAACAGAGATAATAGGAGCTCCTCCATCATAAAGATGTGTTGAGGATAAAATGTGATCAAGGACCTGACAGTTCCTGGGACAGAGCAAGTACTCGATAAATACTGTTTTCTCCTTGGGTCAACCATAGGCAACTACCAAGCTCTCAAACATAAAATGCTCAAACCACACCCCAAGACACCTTTTCTCTCTCCTTCTAGCTCTTAATAGCCACTGTGATAAGTCCAGAAAAGCAGCCTTCCCAACCCTCTCCTCATTGTCCTCACCAAGCTGTGTTCACATTACTCCTAGTACCTGTTACCTCATTTGCACTTTGAAGACTAGATTTTACCTCATCCCAGGACATAGTGCCATTTTCCCAGCATATTGCTGATATTGCCAATGGTGAGAGACAATTTATTCAGCTAAGTAGGTGCTTAGTAAGAACCCTGGGTCACTGAATTCCGGTCTGAGCCCCCACTACTTTCTAAACGACTCCGTTCAGACCATGTGTTCAGCAATGCCAAGCAGCTCTTTTTAATGACTTAGCATTCAGGGCCCTTTGGTCACAGAGGATAAAGAAGTCAAAGAAATGTGTTCAATGTGTTCTGTGTCCCAGGAAGAAAGCACCCTGTGCTTCCTTTTATTGCCAGTTGGAAAATAGTGTCCAAGGTCATCACAGCAGCAGTCCTTCTACACTGCTGGGCAGAGTAGGTCAAATAAAGAGAAGTCAGTCCACAGAAGAAAAGGAAACCAGTTACCAGTTACTCCTGTGAGTGGAATTTATGATACCTACCTTTGGGAATATATCCTGAAGAAACCATCATGGATATAAACAATGACACAGCCAGAAAGATGTTCATCAAAGTGCTTGCTATAATACTAACAGATGTGGGTAAATTTGATGTGAGATATTGAAGGATTATTTAAACAAATAATGGGAATCACAAACATCCCATTTTTCGGGGGTTCTTGGGAGTGTGGTATGGAAATAAAATGTCTTGTATGGACCAAGGATGATAATGTTGCATGAACTGATGAGTATGGTGACCTCAAACCTTCCATCAGAAAACAAAAGAGAAGAAACAAAAATTCCCAAATGCTCTTCTCCCACACTTCTGGGACTCATGAATCACTCACAGCCACATAATGAGAAGGGGGTGGAAATGCACTGTACATCTTCCTCTTTGCCCTCTGATCAGAGAACTGGAGCCATGGTTGAGAGTCTAAGAAGGGAACATGAAATACCTTAAGCTGAGCTGGCTCCAACAAGGGCTCCTCCAAACCTCAGTCTATTGTCGGGCCATCTTGTCCTGCTCCTATTCATGGTCTCCTACATTCAGAGGTGCTTCTGTTTTGCAGATGAGGAAACCTTTCATCAGAGAGCAGAACGGCACACTAGCTCTCTCAGTAAAACCATGTATTTATCCCATTTTATAAATGGTCTGGTAGCCAGTTTCAGGCATCAGGTCCAGTCCAGCCTATGGATTATAATGAATGGGAAAGCCTTGTGTCTCAGGTACAGTAGCATTGGATCAGTAATGTTCCCTTTTATTGAGGTGCTAGAGACCCTGCTCCTTTGCAGTACCCCCAAGAAGCGTAACTGGATGCTGAGGAGATTAAAAACTAAGAGCTTTGGCCTTCAAGAGAGAAGTACTCTCATGTCCACACTTGGCATAGAAAAGATGAAGTCATTCATCTTCAAATGGACCATGTGACCCTGGACACCAAGCAACTTTGTGATGACTCTTCTAAATTGAAGACTAGGTCTGCCTTCCTGTTTGCCAAGTGCCATCCAAGTCTTCAGATTCTTGCATCACCCTGGGGAAGAGAAGGGACTCCCAAACACAACTAAGATTAAATTATTATTAGCTGGGTGGCAGGCTCAAAGCCCAAATAAAACTGATCTATCTAAAGAAATATGTCACTTCCTGCATCTGAACATTGAAGAATAAATCCATGCTGACAACTTTGTGGGGGTTCCACCAAAGATTCTAGGAGTTCTTATATAAAAAAAAATCTAAAATTAGAGCAATATATTATTAAAATAATGGTCATGACCTGTATGGAGAAATGGGGAGCAAAACTCCTCAAAAGCCCATGACAAGTCTCTGAATATAATAAATTGTGGTAAGAATTAATATGAAAGAATCTTGTAAGATGTTTTATAATCCCTCAAAACAAGGGGGAGGAAATAGGGATAAATGAATGCAGCTTCAGTTTCTAAAGAGTTTAATTTCTTTGCAAGTCCCAGAAAAAATATCAACAAAGAGAAAGACCCAAAAGATAATTTTTAAAGGTCCCTATATCTTATTCTAAAGGTTTTAAAAATGAAAAAACAAAAACAAAACTTAAAGCCCAGAACTTCTTCCTCAGGGGGAAAGACATCTTCGTTGTAAGAGTCTAGAGCCTGGGGGCGCCTGGGTGGCTCAGTTGGTTAAGCAACTGCCTTCGGCTCAGGTCATGATCCTGGAGACCTGGGATTGAGTCCCACATCGGGCTCCCTGCTCGGCGGGAAGCCTGCTTCTCCCTCTCTCACTCCCACTGCTTGTGTTCCCTCTCTGGCTGTGTTTCTCTCTGTCAAATAAATAAAATCTTAAAAAAAAAAAAAAGAGTCTAGAGCCTGGGATTAGCTCAAGGACCTCAAATATGGACATATGTCCTAAGGTTGGTACCAACATGTTTTAGTTTGATAGGTAAAGAGTAAGTCATCCTTCTTAGAATGGAAATAATAACTGCCAGAAGGGAATAGGGCTTCCTATTCCTGATTAAGGCTGGAATTCCTCCACAGAGAGAAGAGATAACCAAGTCTTGATTCAGTTAGCATCATCAAGATGTGGGAGGAAAGGGGTGCCTGGGTGGCACAGTCAGTTAAGTGTCTGACTCTTGGTTTCAGCTCAGGTCATGATCTCAGGGTTCTGAGATGGAGCCCCACATCAGATGCTTGGAGCTCAGCATGAGGAGTCTGCTTGAGACTCTCTCCCTCTCCTTGTGCTCCTCCGCCTTGCACTTGATTTCTCAAATAAATAAATAAATAAATAAATCTTAAAAAGAAAAAAGGATGCTGGAGGACAGAAACCACAATGATCAGAACAGGGTCTTGAGGGGCGCCTGGGTGGCTCAGTTGGTTAAGCGACTGCTTTCAGCTCAGGTCATGATCCTGGAGACCCGGGATCGAGCCCCACATCGGGCTTCCCGCCAAAGCCTGCTTCTCCCTCTTTCAGTCCCTCTGCTTGTGTTCCCTCTCTAACTGTGTTTCTCTCTGTCAAATAAATAAATAAAATCTTTTTTTTTTTTAAGAAGAATAGGGTCTTGAGGGCATCCATTAAAGTGATTAGCATTTTCAATGTGACCACTGAGCAACTTTAGGTCCTGTAAGATGAACGCTTTAGGACGATCTTTAAGCCATATTATAACTGGACAGCAGTGGGCAGACCCTTGAGTCTCACCTAAAATCTACACTGAAGTTTTAAATTCTTGGGAAATTTTATTCTCTCAGAGTATGCATGAACCCATTTAGAAGAGATTTGAGGAACCCATTTTAGAGAGTTTGAAGAACAAACTAAACATTCAGTAAAAGGTAAATCTCTCTGTATTTGCCTTGCTTGAGAGGATGGCGTTCCAAGGTTAGTTATATCCATGACTAATAACATGAACTTCAGTTAAAAAAAATACATTAAAAAATGCAAGTTATAGTATGGTTGGGGGGTATAACAAGAAAAAAGAGAGGCATAAAATGGAAAAGACAAGCTGGCCAAATAAGAAATTGGGCATACATGGTCTATTTCCCCTCTAACTCTATTTCCCCTCTTGCCCTGGCCCTCTGGCCCTATGAAAGGCGGAGAAAGGGAGAAGGTAAACAGTAGCATATTCAGTAAATCAACCAGTCCAGTTTGGAGAAACGTGAATTGTGTTGCCATGTGTTGCCCCAAGCGAAAATGAAAGTATTCTTATTTAGTCATCTGAAGCCACTTTTCAAGTTCATTGTTTAATGTAAAGGCAAGATCCTAGACGATCAAACAAGGCTGCCAATCATGATTATGAAAATGGTATTCCCTATTAATCCCTTGCTACAGAAAAAAAAAAATTGCTATAGGAGCTAAGACAGCAGGAAAGATAGTGAAAGAAAGACAACACAAGAGAAAAGGAAAAATAAGCCACAGGATGATTTGAAAGAGATAAGGGGTATGAGCATCGGGGGAGGAATAAAACAAAGAAACATTTATCCAGGCGTCTTCGAAATTATCTTCTCTAACCCTGGCATCTCCGGATAATAATTGATTTAAGTTCTTCTTGAGTTTCACTGTTGGAATTAACTTCCTTAAACACTTTTTGGACATTGGCACGGCATCGGTCCAGTGTTAGACATATAGTCAAATGTACATAGTTAAAGGTAAAGCCGGCTTTCCTCCAACAGTGTGCACCCAAGCTCCCCAAGACATTATGCCCACAGGACAAGCAGGATATTGAAACACTGTGTTTACTGGACTTTGTGCCTGCTCTCCCATCTCCTCCTTAAGCACGCTTGGACCATTCTGATTGTTGGGATAATCATGAATGAGGGAATCAGCAAACAGTGGATAATCAGTTTTCCTCTTACCTTTTCTAACTACTGGTATTTCTATGCTGTGAGGCAAACAGAAGTTTTGAGGCAGGAAAGGCTTTTCTTTTCTCACTTTTTAAAGATGGCACAGTGGTAATCCAGTGATTAAAGCTCATTGTCTGAATGATAAAGCTTCTGGTCCACTGGGTCCCGCCACTGTCACAGCTCCTTCTGATTCAATTAGGGACAGAACACTGGGGGATTTCTGCCTGGTTTCCGTGGACCTAAGACTTTTATTTTTATCACATACTAACTTGGTTTTAAACAAAGCTTCGAAGCTTCCCAGGGCTAATCTTTAATGAAAATGGGTAGGCAAATAAAAAAGCCTAAAATAAAGTCCAATGAAAGCAGCAAAAGAGCTAATTCAGGGAGGGTGGAAGGAGATAAAAATGAAAATGGACTTTAGAAGAGTCAGGGATAGATTCAGTAAAAAGAAATATTCAGAATTTAACACTGATGAGATTAGTTAGAAGAGTTTGGCTTCCCACTTTATTAATTTTCTCCACTGCCTGAAGTATTTTAAAAAGTAGAAGATTGAAGATACCAACAAGAAATCATTATTAAATTATATGGTTAGCAGGGATTGAGCAATGCTACTAAAGCTGAGAATATAAAAGCCATTATATCTAAGCCCTTCTTGTTCCTCGTTCTTCATATTTTCTGGAAATATCTTCTCACTAAAAAAAAGTCCACAGTGTCCCCAAACCAAAAGTGATTATTTTTAGAAACCACCAAATCTGACCAATCTGATTAGGGTTATGAAACAAAATATAGTCCTGTAGGTTAGTTTTGAGAGACTAGAGAAAAATTATGTAAAAATTTCGTCTTTAAAATCTAGTTCAGCTACTAATAAGTTATAACCAGGTCAAGATTGACAGCGTACGGACAACCTTGTGCTCCATGTAGCTAAATTCAAGTTCATTAAATGGAAAAAGGAGCATCACACACCAGAACCGAGTTATAAAAATATGTCCTTGTTTGAGCTGGTTAAAAACTTACCACAAAAGTCACAGATTTTTCATGACTACTGAGCTCTGAGTTCCCCCAAATTACAGCATATTGGTGATTTTTCTTACAAACCTATGCTTTTCTCTGTCTTCCTCCTCCTGGGTGGCAAATATCTTCCACTGGAAATGGGCAATGATGTTACTGCGGTTGTGAATAGTTACAGTTCGCTGACTGGACAGAGATATGTAGGTTTTCTCAATGATCAAGGAATTCCTGTCCAGCCTTATATTCATGTCTATGGCAGCTCCATATAGAGATAAAAAGACTTTTTCACCTAGAAATTAACAAAGTACAAACATACTTTGAGATTTATTCTAGAATGACTATGAGGTTATCTTTTCCCCAACGTGAAGTTAGAGCACAAGCATTAGACATTTCATTCTTCCCTCGCCCTGCCCCCATCAATCCAGAGGATCAGACATGATCAGAGACCTTAAATATTATGTTTGGTGGAGTTATGGAGAATCAAACTATCTTATTTGGTCACTGTAAAAACCACATAAAATATGAATTGTTAGGGTGGGTGTTATTTTTTCTTCTTTGTAATTTTTTTGAAGATTTTATTTATTTATTCAAGAGAGAGACCACAGGGAGGAGGAGAGGGAGAGGACAGGCAGACTCTGCACTGTGTGTGGAGCCCAGGATGGGGCTCTGCCTCAGGACCCGGAGGTCATGACCTAAGCCAAAACCAAGAGTCAGACACTTAACTAATTGAGCCACCCAGGGGCCTCTTCTTTATAATATTCTTAAATCCTATACCTGATCATGAGGGCACCTGAGTTCTAGAATTATAACCATATGCCTCCTCATTATCCCAAGTATGAGCTGGAATTCTGATTCTTAAAGTAACTGTACCAAGCTTATCTAAGAAGAGCCTCAGCAAGCAAGGATCTAATTCCAATCAAAGGGAATCAGAAGAAAGAATTAGGGGCGCCTGGGTGGCTCAGTTGGTAAGCATCTGCCTTCAGCTCAGGTCATCATCCTGGGGTCGTGGGATTGAGCCCTGTATAGGGCTCCCTGTTCAGTGGGAAGCCTGTTTCTCCCTCTCGCACTCCCCCTGCTTGCGTTCCCTCTCTCGGTGTATCTCTCTGTCAAATAAATAAATAAAATCTTATTAAAAGGAAGAAATAAAACAAAAATAAAAAACAAAAACACAACTATAAGAAGTCACTTCCTTAAACTGGAGTTAAAACAAAAATGAAATGCACACATACTATATCTAGGTAGTGGTTACATAGAAAATAAAATAGACCAAAGCTATGTGTAAATTTTCAAAATATTAATGTTAAGAATACCTTTATTCAGCAGGGTAATTTAAGTTCCTGATTTCATTCAAGATGCACCAATTCCCTTGAATCTACGTAAAACATGAGGCCCCTTGGGCTTCCAAGAAGACACAAACGTACACACTATGTTCTACCTGATCTCTGCAATGTCACAGGGGTGCCTCACTCTAACATCAAAGAAGAAAAAGAAATACTTGAATATCAGGAACATCCTGTGGACCTGTGCTGCTATAATTTTAATAAGAACCCCAAAAGCATAAGCACTTGTACCTTATGTTTTAGCATATATTTCTGCTCCATTCACCACTGTCTTAGCCAAGAAGGCACTTAGTAAATTAATAATGCTTTATACAGTGCAAACACCCTTTATGTTCTATCACTTTGAACAAAGAAAAACTTTGAACACAGAAGAAAGTATCTAGGCATTTGACTCGAAAATTTTAAACTTCATTTAAAATGTATAAAGGAAAATTTTCAAATACTATAAAAGCATACACTGTGAAAATAAAATGTCTTCTCCCCTTCACTCAGTCTTCAACCAGCCTTTCAAAGGTAAGAGCTATTAATATTTTCATGTATTCCCTTCCCAAATCAAGGTACATACTCTTGACAATGTTTAAACTTTCTAATGAGCTAAATTTAATATAACTGAGAAACCATTGTTTTAATTTGCATAGTCTTAATTATGAATGATGGTGAACATCTTTTCACAGATTAAAGAAGTTTAAAAATTGTTTTCTGTGAGATGCCTATAATAGCCTGTTCATTTTCTTTTTCAGAATTTTACCTTTTGTTATTGATTTGGGCGACTTTTTTTATATTAAAAAATTAGGGGGGGCCCCTGGGTGGCTCAGTTGGTTGGGCGACTGCCTTCGGCTCAGGTCATGATCCCGGAGACCGGGGATCGAGTCCCACATCGGGCTCCCTGCTCGGCGGGAAGCCTGCTTCTCCCTCTCTCATTACCCCTGCTTGTGTTCCCTCTCTGGCTGTGTTTCTCTCTGTCAAATAAATAAAATCTTAAAAAAAAAAATTAGGTCTTTGTCATTCATGTTGAAATTTTTTCCTCCACTAGATATTTGAATTTCTGTATGATTTTTTTTCCCAAATAAGTCTCTTTTCTCTTGGTCTTTATGTAGTCTAACTCTTTGCTTTATGGCTTTTAAAAATAAGTTTATTCTTTAAAAAAAAAAGATTTTATTTATTTGACAGAGAGAAACACAGCCAGAGAGGGAACACAAGCAGGGGGAGTGAGAGAGGGAGAAGCAGGCTTCCCGCTGAGCAGGGAGCCCAATGTGGGACTCGATCCCGGGTCTCCGGGATCATGACCTGAGCCGAAGGCAGTCGCTTAACCAACTGAGCCACCCAGGCACCCTAAGTTTACATATTTCTAAATTACATTTTGAACCTCAAATTCTACCTTCTCTTTAAAAATGGCTCCTTTCTTTTTTTTAAATAATAATCTATTTTATTTTTTCAGTGTTCCAAGATTCATTGTTTATGCCCCACACCCAGTGCTCCATGCAATTCGTGCCCTCAACACCCACCACCAGGCTCACCCATCCCCCTCCCTCCCTCCTTTCCAAAACCCTCAGTTTATTCCTTTCTTAAAGAAACTAAGGAAATCATAAACAGATATGGCTTGATGTACTATTTAAAATGAGACATAAGTAATTTTCTTTTTCTATCAATGATAAGGCAGGTTAATAGACTTTGCTGCTAAAATAACTTAAAAATATGGACAAAATATGAACAAACACCTTCTTAAAGTCACTTCAGAGCCATTTCACAGTAGGAACTACCAGGCCAAAATTAAACGAAGATAGAATCAAAGAGATCACTGAACGTAGAAGAAAGTTTTGACCCAAGGATATGGTACATGATCATCAGTCCTGTGCAGATGGGGGGGATGGAAATCAAAACCCTAAGTCTACAGAAAGGGAGGCTTAAAACAAACAAGAAGACTTTCTCCACAGCAAGTTTAATCCTCAAAGGACTGTACTCTCAAGATGAATTTGAATTTGAAGCAGACTAGCCCTGGTTCAGAGTTAATACTACGTTGGAATTGTCTATGATTGGAGAGAACTTCAGTCCTTGGGTTTGGTGATTTTGGACTGGTTTCACTCTCAGAAACCTAGCAAGAGCAACACACTTCTCTTTGGAGGAAAGTACTTACATTCAAAGTTTCAAATTTTTCAACATTTTTTTAAAAACACATTCAAGGGGCACCTGGGTGGCTCAGTCATTAAGCATCTGCCTTTGGCTCAGGTCATAATCCTGGATTATGCTCGGCAAGAAGCCTGCTTCTCTCTCTCTTCTCTCTCTCCCTGCTTGTGTTCCCTCTCTAGCTGTGTTTCTCTCTGTCAAATACATAAATAAAATCTTAAAATAAATAAATAAATACATACACACACATTCAAACATAACCAGGCATGCAAAGAAATAAAACTCCATTTGTTTGAACCAGCAGATATAAGAAAAACAGAAACAGATTAACAAAGAATTATATACTAGGATCATCACATGTAGAATGCAAACTGTGTCTAAAGAAACAAAGGATGACCTCAAAGCTGTATCCAAGGAGTGGGAAATCAAATAAAGTTCTAGAAAATTTGAATAAGAGCCGTACTCGGCTGTTAGAGAAAGAAAATAAAATCACCTAAATTTTTAAATCTCTAAGAATAAGATTAAGAAAAGAATGTTAATAATTTTATGAAAAAAATCGTGAAATGGACCATGGTTCAGAAAATACAAAAGGCAATATGAGGAAATAAAAATACATGAAAATGAACAATGAATGAGTAAAATACTAGGCAGATGGAGTGAGAAGGTGTTAAGTGTTTAATTGGAAACATACAAGGAGAGGAAAGATATAATGAAGCAAAGACAATATTTCAAGAGACAACGTTAAAGAGTTTTCTACATTCGATTGAAGGTATCAGTTTACAATTAAAAAGCCCAAATGAATGTCAAGTAGAGAAACTTAAGACATGAATATATTGCAGTGAGGGGCGCCTGAGTGGCTCAGTCATTAAGCATCTGCCTTTGGCTTAGGTCATGATCCTGGAGACCCGGGATCAAGCCCCACATTGGGCTCCCTGCTCAATGGGAAGCCTGCTTCTCCTTCTCTCACTCCCCCTGTTTGTGTTCCTCTCTTGTTGTGTTTCTCTCTGTCAAATAAATAAACAAAATCTTTAAAAAAAAGAATATATTGTAATGAAACTAAAGAAAATTAAAGACAAAGTCCTAAAAGCAGTTAGAGGAAAAGGTATATTATCTTCAAAGGACCCATAGTTAGAACTACAGCTAACTTTTCAAATGAAATGGAAACTAAAAAAAAAAAAAAAAAAAATGGTTTCTTCAATGTGATGAAGGGGGAAACAATGCCAACCATGAATTTATAGTTTTTCAAACTTTTTTATTTGTCTACAAACATCTTTTTTTAATCTTCATTTCTAAGGATATTTTCAATTTAAAGGATTGTAAATTAGCATTATTTTTCTTGCAGCACTTGAATTGTATCACATTACTATGTTTTTGTTTCCATAATTTCAGCTGAAAAGTTTGCTGTAAGCATTATTAGTGTGCCATTTAAGTAATAAGTCTTTTTTTCCTTCTGACTCCTTTTATGACATTCTTTCTGCTTTGGTTTCCAGCAGTATTTGAACTAACAAGGTTTTGCTGATCTTTGTGAACTGTGAATTATTGTCATTATCCTTTAGGAACTGATAGAATTAAAACAATATGAAGTCTCAGTATATAAAACAGCATTAAAAGAAAGATTGATGGAATAGAGTAAGAAGTCAAAACAGGCCCAAATACGTGCTAGAATTTATTACATTATAAAGGCAACATCTCAAATCATTGGTATAAGAATAAACTTTTTTAAAAAAAAGGACTATTGGGACAACTTGGTAGCCATTTGGAGAAACATACCTCATATCTAACAACAAAATAAATGTGAAATGGATAAAATATTTAAGTGTTCAATATGAAATCATAAAAGTACAACAATACATAGGAAAAATTCTTTGCAACTTTGGAGGGAAAGTTTTCTAACCATGTCTCAAAATCCAAATTCCTCTAAAAAACTTTTAAAAATGTAATTACATAAAGGTGAAAAAATAAATTTTGGGGCACGTGGGTGGCTCAGATGGTTAAGGGTCTTACTCATGATCTCAGCTCAGGTCTTGGTCTCAGGGTTTGTGAGTTCAGGCCCCACACTGGGCTCCACACTGGGTGTGGAACCTACTTAAGAAAAGAAAGAAAGAAAGAAAGAAAGAAAGAAAGAAAGAAAGAAAGAAAGAAAGAAAGAAAGAAAGAAAGAAAGAAGAGAAAGAAAGAAAGAAAGAAGAGAAAAGAAAAAAGAAATTTTGAATGCTGCAAAAATTTAAGTAAAAACAAAAGAAAAAGTGGTCAAAATATTTGCAACTCATATCTGAGACAAAGGAATTAAATCCCCAAATATGTAATTGAGTCTTAGAAATCAATAAGACAATCCAGTACAACAATGGAAGAAAGCTGTAAGAAAAGAAATATACAGGCCCCTATATGTGTTAAAAGATGCTCAAGGGGTGCCTGGGTGGCTCAGTCATTAAGTGTCTGCCTTCAGCTCAGGTCATGATCTTGGAGTCCCGGGATTGAGCCTCACATCAGGCTCCCTGCTCAGCAGAGAGCCTGCTTCTCCCTCTCTCACTCCCCCTGCTTGTGTTCCTCTCTGGCTGTGTTTCTGTCAAATAAATAAAATCTTAAAAAAAAAAAAAAAAGATGTTCAACTTCTCTCATAGTAAAAGTGACACAACTAAAGATGTATTTATATACCATTCCCCCAAACATACTGGATACAAAAAGTGTTTGAGAACATAATCTGTTGCCAAGACAGGAGAAGGCACTCATACATTGCTCTGAGAATGCAAAATATATCATTCTTCCTCACTCATGAAGTGAGTTTGGTGACACAGATTAAAATACCTATCAAGGGGCACCTGGGTGGTTTAGCTGTTAAACATCTGCCTTTAGTTCAGGTCATGATACCAGGATCCGTGATTGAGCCTTGCATAGAGCTTCCTACTCAGCAGAAAACCTGCTTCTCCCTCTCCGACTCCCCCTGCTTGTGTTCCCTCTCTTGCTGCGTCTCTCTCTGTCAAATAAATTTTAAAAAAAAACTTTAAAAATAAATAAATAGATAGATAAATAAATAAAATACCTATCAAGCTTATAAAACAACTTATCCTCTGGCCCTCTCCTAAGAATTTATCCTGTCAATGAGTTAGAACAAGATCAAAAGTATTCATTACACCATTGTCCTAGTAATAACAGAGTCGAAATAGCCAAAGTACCCACCAAGAGAAGACTGGCTAAATAATCTGTGCAACACCTAAAAGGGAAATGCCATGCAGGTGTAAAATTCCAGGGTGATATGGAAAGATCTCCAGGATATATGACTATGTGGAAAAAGTAAGGTGTAGGACAATTCACATAGTATGCTATTTTTAGGTTGGGAGGGAAAATAAGACTATGCATTCATGTTTGTATCTGCGTACATAAAACTCCGGAAAAAAGTAAGAGCTGGGCAGGGTGAATGAAGCAAGCCGAAATGAAATCTTTTATTATATACTTTTAAGATATTGCTTTAATTTTTGAACACATGAATACATTACTTATCCAAAAGATTAACATACAAAAGGGTTATAGGGTCTTCAGGAAACATGGGAAAGCTGCAAGATAACACTAGTTATAAGAGAAATATAAAATAAAACACCACTTCATAACCATCAGATTAACAAAAATCAAACAGATTGGCAATGCTGTTTTGGAACTATATGGTAAGGATGTGGGAAAACAAGAATTTCTATATACTGCTGATGAAAATACAAATTGTTACAACCATGTGACTGACCAATTTAGTTTCCAGTAAAGCTCAATATACACCTGAGCTATAATTCTGCAACTGCACTTCTTAAAGAAAATCTCATACAGCTGCGCAAGACATACACTGTGGTATTGTTTGTGATAGCAGAAAACTAGGAAGAACATCCTAACATCCAATAGGAGAATAGATTACAGCATGGTCACAAGGTGGGCTGTGTTGCATTAGTTAAAATGAATCAGAGCTATATGGATCTATGTATTTAGATCTCCAAAATGTAATGTTGAATGGAAAAGTCAAGTTGGGAAATGATATACACAGTATGATATCATTTATGTGAAATTTAAAACTACTCGAGTGGGGCACCTGGGTGGCTCAGTCAGTTAGGTGGCTGACTCTTGGTTTCAGCTTAGGTCACGATTCCAGGGTCATGAGATTGAGCCTCGTGTAAGGCTCCTCAGTCAGCATGGAGTCCGCTTGTCCCTATGCTCCCTTCTCTGGACCCTCTCTCACACTCTCTTTCTCAAATAAATAAATAATCTTTTTATTTTTTTAAAAAAAACCTACTTGAAATAACATGTATGATTTATGGATAAATATGTAAAAAAAAATACCATAAAAATGAACCCAATACAGCTCCTTTGAAGACCAAGCCAGGGGAATCAGATCAGAATAGAGTAATGAGATGACTTCAAATCTGTACTCAGTTTAGTTATCCATAAAATAAAACATCTGAAAGAAATGTGTATAGCAAAATGTTGAGATGTGTTAAACGTAATCATTGTTAATTATATTATTTCTGTGCTTCTGTGGTTTGAAATACTTCATTGTTTAAAAGTCTACCAAGTCTACCAAGAAAAAAGATCCAAGTTCATACAACTCTCAGGGTCAGCGGGACTAATGTCATTAATTTGAGCTGCTCACTGCAAAACTGTTCCTTCCAGAAATACACCAAAAGCCACTACACTCTTTTTGAAAACCATCTAATTGATTTTTTTTTTCGATCCATCTTCCAAAAATCGTCAGATCCACAAAGTAAAGGAAGCAATAACTCTTGTCTCCACAGCTTTAGGAACTTGCTTTGTATACCCACTCTCATAAAGCCAACCTTAGAAAGGGCTCCCAAACCCTAGCTACTTAGAAAACTGGTAGGATGAAGGGATGTTAGGTTTTCCAGAGTGGACAAGGTTGTTGTTCCCCAGCACTGCTATTTTTGTGTCTCCTTGGAGTGCCTTTTTCCACTCGGCTTCTGATCTGGTTTCTGGGGCTGAATGTTCCAATCACTGCAGATGAGGTTAGCCACTGTCATTTATTACGTTCTAGTAAAAATGTTCTGTGGCAGTCTCAGTTAGTTTTGTTACTATCAATCAAGCAAAAAAAAATGAACAAAACTAAGTTTACAAAGAAAATATGAAGCTCCTATATACACAATACATTTTATACTGTGGTTTCAGTACTTTCAGACAACAGAGGACAATAAATGAAATATATGAGTGGAGCCATAGATTCTCTAGGACCTAGCAAGTTGATGGAAAGGGTGTTTCTCATCTCTTGGTCACAGCAGGGTCAAATTCACCATGCATTTGAATCACTGAATCAAACTTCTTTGGAAGTACTCTTTCTTTGAAAGGTGCAGGAAACAACTTCAGAGACTTTTTTGACTGAGCTTTCCCAGCACATCAGTGCCAATGTCAAAGTCAGTATTCTCCATCTACATGGAAGGCAGTATAGGATTACAGAAAGTAGGCTGGCCTCAGAGGATGCCAAAGACCTGGGTGCAAGTTCCAGCTTTACTTAGGTGTGTATAGTCATTTAATGTCTCTGGAACTCAGTTTACCCATCTTTAAAATAAAGGGAGTTACATAAATGCAGAGAACAATCCGGTGGTTGCAAGGGGGGGGGGGAAGTGAAGTAAGTGAAGAATATTAAGAAGTAAAAACTTCCAGTTACAAAATAAGTCACAGGAATGAAAAGTACAGCATAGGAAAGATAGTCACTGATACTGCAATAATTGCGATGGTGATAGATGGCAGCTACACATGAGCATTTGTGATGTACGGAAATGCCCAATCACAATGCTGTAACCTGGAACCAATATAATACTGCGTATCAACTATACATCAGAAGATTTTTTAAAATAAAATAAAATAATGGAATTAAGAGATGTCCTCTACTGTCCTTTTAAATACAAATACCTAATGACTCCAGTCTTCACCTGCTATGTAATTTACAGAAATCTCATTCCAACCTCCTACATAATCCCTGACCATCAGTGAGTTCAAACTTCTGCTATTCCCTATCGTAAGCTATAGAAGAAGAAATGAAGAAAAGGAGACTTGGTCAAGGAATGTTTCCATTGCCTCTGAAGCCACATTAAAACATTTACTGTTTAACCATAACTACGTTTTGCTAGGTTTTCTAATTATAACAGCACACACTTAAAATTAATCATAATAATCACACAACTGAAACAAAGCTTATGCACGTAGGTCGGCCCAGATATATTCAGATACATATTACTTAGTAGTTTCAATAGTAAGATAAGATATAGCACTCAATTACTTGCTGTGTTCTATTTTGGTATTCTTTCTTGGACTTTAGGAGAAAGAAAAAGATCTTCTTTATGGTTTATTAGAGTACAATATATAAATGACTATAAGGTTGTCCTTTGAAGTACTAATATTATGATTACTTTTATCTTTAATAATAATATATCATGATGCTGTTGGGGGAAGAGAGCCTATTTGCCAACTTTTGACGTGTGAATTGAAATATCTCCTCTTCAGTAAGAGACAAAATACTTAAAAAAATGCTGAGTAAGGGCATCAGCTCCATTTGCTGACTGTGCCAGTGGTTAATGTCACCTCTAAGGTGACAGCAACCTCACCAGGCATGGAATAAAGAAAACACTTCTGTGCTCCTAGTTCTAGGGTTCATTCAAGTAACCAAAGGTTTAATACGAATATCTTTTTCCTAAAGCCTGTTCTTAAGTACTAGTATCTCCTTGAACCCCTAGATTACCAAAAGTTTCTCAATACCCAGTTAAAAAGTGCAAAACTTAAGCAGTTAACCATTTATTTATCTTTTAATAGTCAAATAATATTTTCACATCTCAGTTTTACTGAAAATGATAGAAGTAGCTTACTCATCTGGTTTGTTTCTGGTTTTGTTCTATTTTGTGTTTTTGAGAATGTAGTCTTGACTACATGTGCTCTTAGTCTCTTCTGGAAGAGTCAGTTTGTAAAAGATGTCAAAGTTACATCAGTTCTTTTCTTTTAGACTATTACAAAAAGGTAACAAAATCATTTCTGGGATAAAATCAATTTCCTAAACACACTTGGTTTCACCACAGGAAGGCACATACAGAAGAAAGCACAGAAGAGTTCTGGTTCAGGTAAACACTGATGAGTAAAATATTAGATATTGGTGAAATTTACACTCAACCTCCTTAATTCTAGAACAGGGGTACAAACTCTGGTTGATGAAAAAGAAAAATCTCCTAGCTGCATTTAACCAACAATTTCTGTCCAATGGAGGACCAGCAACTGACGGGCATAAACACAACTGTTAGAAATGTGATTGAGTACTTCCCACTGAGGATTATCAATGTTCCTCCTTCTGGAACATTGTTTGAGGAAGTATGAAAAAAATCCATGCTAAATTTCCCTCCTCAAATCAATTCATACTTCAAACAGCTGCAGAAAGTTCAATCAGATGCTTATTTAGAGAAATGAGAAGGCAATGATCGTAGCTGCTGGGAAAAGCTCCATGATTGTGTTTAGACAGTCATTACTGTTTTTCACTAATGAAAGGTTATAGGTTCCGGTCATTGATAACCCACAATAAAGATGAAAGCATATTCTTATCAGCAGTTCATTTCATGTAAAGAAAAATGCTACAAGATAAGTTACCTCTATCTGCATCTTTAGAAAATGACTTTGTAAACCAAAGTTGATGCCAGAACCTCACAGTGTGGAAATCAACTTTGCCACGGTGATTAAATGTTAATACACAAACACTTGTTTCCTTTAGCACACGACTGTAAATGTAAGTATGGGTGTCGATTCAAATACTCACCCAAAAGTTAAAATACAGATTGAAGGCCAGCGAGAGTTCCATTTCACATTCAATAGATTCAGGGAGTAAAAGTGCATAGGAAGTGACATGAGAGATTAGGGAGGTGATCTATTCTGGGAGGGAAAAGCACTGCACAGGAGGTTAGAGACTAGCCTGGGTTCTAATTGTGCTTCTGCTACTCAACGCGACCTTGGGTAAGCCACTTGATTTCTCAAAGCGTCAGTTTTTCATTCGTAAAATCTAAGGACTAGATTTGATTATTAGTTAAGACTTCTATCAAGCTGTGATTCTATTGATCTATGAGCATTCCAAACTGTTGGTCTCAAAGCCCCGCAAAATAAAATTGTTTCACATTATACCACCACCCTATGTATTTATTAATTTATACTATACTATACTATATGCCAGATACTAGAGTACTCATAGGTCAAATGTATTAAAAATATGATTTCAAATATTTAAAATTATGAGCGAAAGATGAATATTTTAAAGATAATTTGGTATGTTTATCAATAATTATGTTTACCAACAAAAACTGACTATGCTTCATTCTTTTTTAAACCCCGGGTTTAAAATACCTTGTGATAAAGTAATCCAAACATAATTCTAGGGCCACAGTTTTTCCAATACTTAATCTTAGGGACTGACATAAATGAGACTGATACCTCACAAAGGTATAGAGATCCAGATGGAAGAACTATATCACTGATTGAATTTATTAACACTCATATTCTTCATTTTCATCCACTATCAACACTAATGACACAAAGAATTGTGTTGAAATTCAAGAATTAAAAAAAGAAGTAACGAAGGAAGGAAGCAAGAAGACACAAATTACCAATATCAATGATTAAGGAGGAGATTCACTATAAAGCCTACAGGCATCACAAAGCTTAGGGTTATTATTAACATTTTATGCCAACAAATTTAAAATTTCTAAATTAAACAAAAAACTACTTGAAAAAGTTTACCAAAAACTACACAAGAAAAAAAATAGAAACACCTTAGTAGATCTAAATGTACTAAATACACTGAATAAGTGAATAACTAAAAACTTCCAAAAAAGGCTCTAGGCCCAGATAGCTTGAAAAGTGAATTTTTCAAATACATAGAGAAGAAATAACATGAATATTAGAAATGAGAACACTTCCAGAGAATAATAAAGTAGAATAATTCCTAACTTGTTTTATGAGAACGATTTGTTTTTTCAGACCAAAGACAAAGCCATTACATGAAAACTGAAATAATATAGGATCATCTCAGCAAATGCAGAAGTAATATATGAAAGTCAACACCCATTTAAAAGTAAAGGTCTTAGAAACCTAGAGATGGAAGGAATTGTTAATCAGATAGAGAGTGTCCATTAAAAACATCATACTAAATGATGAAACAGTGAGAACTCCGGCTGAGAACAAGAGAAGGATGTTTGCTATCATCATTTCCATTAAATGCTGATAAAGGCCTAGCTGTGTAAGAAAGAATAAGAAATAAAAAACTTAAGGACTGAAAAAGAATAAAACTATCATTATTTGCAGATGATCTGACTGTATATATATAAAATCCAAAATTATCTACAGATAAACTAGGAGTCAATAAGTTAATTTGTCAAGGTTTTAAAATATAAAAGATCAATATACAAAATTCAACTCCCTTCTGATACATGCCCCAAAATTTAGAAAATAAAATTAGAAGAAACATACCATTCCAGCTATAAAGGAAGTGATAAACTGTACTTCATCAAAATTAAATTTTTTTGTTAATGAAAAGACACTAGTAAGAAAATTAGATATTGAGAACATATTTAAAAAAATGAGTCAATAAAAGGACAAATAACCTCCTAAAACACATTTGAGCATAGAACACATAAAAATGGTCTAAGCACATGAAAAGATACTCAACATTATTAGTCATAAGAGAACTATCAATTAAAAACAAAATATTAAAAAATAAAACAAAATATATAGACTTTTTTTTTATATTTGGCTAATAATAACTTTGCAGCTAGGATGACTAAAATTAAAAGACTGACAATGACCCAGAGTTGATGAGAATGTGGAGTTACCAGAAAACCTATCCATCACCCAAGAGAGTGGGGAGGGTGTGTAAAATGCTTCAACCACTTTAGAAAACTGTTTGGAAGTTTCTCAGAAAGCTAAGCATATATCTACTCTATGACCCAGCAATCCTACTCCTAAACACTTAGCTGAGAGAAATAAACACACACACACACACACACACACACACACAAATAACTTGTCCAAGAATTATTATTTGAGCTCTATTCATAATAACTCCAAATCTCAAACAAATTAAGTCACATTAACAGGAGAATGAATAGACCATGGATAAGCATGCAGTGGAACACTGCTCAAGGGTAAAGAAGGGAATTTGTTACACACAACATGAATACATCTCAGAAACATTACGGTGAGGAAAAGAAACCAGACACAAAAGAGTATATACTCTATTGAGCACATCTATTTGAAGTCCGAGAAAAAGCAACACGACTATCTGGCGATAGGACCCGGAATGTCTGGGGATGGAGGGACTGACTGGAAAGGGCATAACAGGACTCTCTGAAGCCAGGGGTATTCTCTATCCTTCATGGAATGCTCATTACACAGGTCTTGTCAAAACTCATCAAACTGTACACTGAAGAACTGTGCATCCTACTGTATCTAGATTATGCCTCAAGAAAAAATGTAATTAAAATTACATAATAAATATGTAAATGATAAACAAAAAATAATGACTATAAAGGAATAAACCTAACTACAAAGACTTCTACCCAGAAAACTACTGCTGAGAAAAACTAGAGAAAACATAAATACATGGAAAGATTAACCATACTATGTTACATAGAGAAGATTATAAAATAGTAGAAAATGATGAACTACTCTATAAATCAGGCTAAATGATGTGAAAAAAAGAGTCCGTTTCAAGCGGCAAATTAAACTGGAGACTGAAATAACTAAAACTACCTTAAAATTCATCACTAACCCTATCAGAAAATAAGAACATCAAAGTGAAAAATTGCCAGACCTGGCATAGTGCCAAGGCTGACTTTTGCCCTAATGGCTTTTGCTCACCCTTAAACTCCTGTTTTAACTTCTGAACTGTGTGTACATGACAGGAGGTAAAGTCTAGGGCCTGCCAAAGTGGGAATGCTAAATCCAAAACTTAAAAAACACGAAAGGGCATAAGAAATGATGAGGTTCAATGGGAACTAGGGTAATCCAGGGTGGGAAACGAAACAACAGAGACTTTGGACACAGAAACAAACTGAGGGACTTGGAGGGAGGGGGGTGGAGGGATGGGAGAGCCTGGTGGTGGGTACTGGGGGCACCTAATGCGTGGAGCACTGGGTGTGGGGAATGGGGAATGAATCTTGGAACACTGGAAAAAAAATTTAAGTAACAATAAAAAAAAAAAAAGAAAAAGAAATGATGAGGTTAGGGACACACTATCTCCAAATATGGCACACCTTGGCATACTAAATATTGCAAGCTGAAGGAACCAGAGAAACAGTAAGGCAGGATTTTCTGACCTCCACGGAAGCAGGCTATAAAAAGGGCCTTTCTGTACTTGGATGAAAGGAGTGCCCTGTCTGTAAAGAGAGGGACACTAGAGGAATCTCAATGAACAGGCCTTGCTGTTTTCCCAAGTTTACCACACTGAGCTCATACCCTTTTTGGTCCTAACATATTTTTCCACAACTCTCTACTCTTCATCAAACCTGACAAAAAAGCAACTCAGCTTTAACCACTCCTCCAGGTCTTCATTTCCTTACGAAAGCTCGCATGCCTCGAGGAGTGAGGGAAAGGGAAGGACTCCATAAAAATCTGCTTCTGCTCCTTTTCCTACTTCTGTTCTTGCTAGGACCTGCACCCCCACCCCAATTTACACATCCCTTGGTGTACCCCCCTTGTAGGGGACAAAGTATTAATGATTTCTCTAGAGGAGATAACATCTATGGAAGAACCAGGTGAGAATGACCTGAGGAAGCCATCATAGCACATTCCAGACCAGGGCTCTAGACCTCTGGATGTGAAGGCCCCCTGGCTCCCCGGAATAATACCTGGGCCTTGGTCTATGCTCTAACTAGTTCCTGGATGCCTAAGGGGGCCTACACCCCTACTCCAAGAAAAACAAGACTCCCTCTTTTCCTTTTTGAGTCTCCCAGAATCTCCATCTCTATCTGCTTTCTCCATATCTTCAATAAACCCTGCTCTCACTTCCTGTGGGTTCACACTTGATTTCCACCCTATGTGAAGCCAAGGACCCTCTTGGCTGATCTTGTGGAACCCCTCTGGGTCCCTAGACTTGGCCTGCATGCATCAAAGGAAAAGTTACATTAAATACATTTGTATGTTTTTCTCTTCTTAATCTGTCCTTTGCTACAGGGGCCCAAGCCAAAAGCCTAGCAGAGTGGAGGAAAAAGATATTCTCCCTCCCCAGAGATAATGTGGTTGAAAACCATCAGAAATAATAAAAAGCAAACTAAATAAGCAGGTTTAATATATTTAACTGCTCAGAAACAGAATGAAAATAACAATGTTTAACATATTTAAGAAATAAAAGGGAAGCTTGAAAAGTAAAAGAGTAGAGAGGAATCAGATTTAAGAACAGATTGAATCAAGAACCAAATAAAATTTCAGAAATGGAAATACTTATAATTGAAAAATTAAAACTCAGCAGATGAGACTTTACAGAAGAGGGAATTATTAAAGAGAGGAGAAAAAAGTATTCAGAGAAGTTCTACAAAGACAACAAAATGGAAAAAGTAAAAGAGAGGCTAAAAGGAATAAATAATCAGGGCACCTGGGTGATTAGTTGGTGAAGTGCCTGACTCTTGGTTTCAGCTCAGGTCATGATCTCAGGGTCCTAGGATCAAGGCCCACATAGGGCTACACACTTAGTATGGAGTCTGCTTGAGATTGTCTCCCTCTTCTTTGCCAACACTCCCATTTTCATGTTTTCTCTCTCTCTCTTTCAAATAAATAAATCTTTTTCAAAAATGTTAATCTCTTATTTAAAAAAAGGAATAAATAAAAATAATAATAGACTAAGAAACAGAATAACAGAGCACTTGGGTGGCTTAGTTGGTTAAGCGACTGCTTTCAGCTCAGGTCATGATCCTGGAGACCAGGGATCGAGCCCCACATCGGGCTTCCTGCTCGGCGGGAAGCCTGCTTCTCCCTCTCTCTCCCCCTGCTGTGTTCCCTCTCTGGCTGTGTTTCTCTCTGTCAAATAAATAAATAAAATCTTTAAAAAAAAGAAAAGAAAAGAAAAGAAAAGAAAAGAAAAGAAACAGAATAACAGAGTAACTAACTAACTGCCTGGAATTCCAGAACAAGATTATAGAAGAGAGAAGAGCCAAGAATCCACATAGGTGGAAAAAAATTAAATGCAGTCCCTACCTCACATATATACAAATACGAAATCAAAGATCAATTGCCAATCTAAACAAAGAAGCTACAACTATTACTCTTTTAAAAGTGAACATAGAGTATGTTTATGAAGGTAATGATTTCTTAGCAAGAAGGCAAAAAGCATTAATCTTAAGGGAAAAACATTGATAATGTCAACATTATAAAAATTTAAAATTTCTGATCAAGAAATATGAAAGAAATGAAAAGGGGCAAGCTACACTCTGGAAGAACATATTAACAATACATATATCTGACAGATGATTAGTATTCAGAATATCAAGTTATAGAGTACTCTTACAAATTAATAAAAGAAAAAAACAACTCAATAAAAAATGAGCAAAAGACCTGAACAGACACTTCATTAAAAAAGATATATGAATGGCCAGTAAGCACAGGAAAAGGTGCTCAACATCATTAATCATTAGATGAAAACCAAAACCACTAAAAGATCATAGCTTTATACTACTAGTAGGTCTAAGATGAAAAAGATAACACTATGTGGTAGGAGAAAAAAAAAAGACAACACTGCATTTATTGGCAAGAATCTGAAGCAATCGGTAGTCTCATGCTTTGCTGGTGGGACTGTAAAATGGCACAACTAATTTTGGAAAAATTCACATTCCTGTTGTGTTATAAGCTATGCTTTTTACCTTCTTCTGTTGGATTATATGGGTTCAAACTTTCCCCTTCTTGCTTAAGCCAGTTAGGGTTAGGTTTGCCTTGCTAGCAGGCAGTAAATTCTGACCCCCACTAAAAGATAAGATACACAGGTCATACCACTGGGTGTGAGTTGTTACATTGGACAACATGGAACTTGGACCACTTGACCACGAGTCCTTAGGCAAGCACCTAGAACTGTCCTGCTCAGGTATGTATCCACAAAGCCAGCAACTCTGAACTGGGACCTAGGTGTCATTTGTTGCTCTTTCCCTGGCTGTGCACTTGTGTTTTCTGTCTACAGTGCCCTCCTGATGCAGACAATCTGGGTCAATAAACATGAATGGGTAAAAGAGAAGTGAGAAGGAAATGAGAAAAATCATGAAATAATAAATGGCAATGGTAAAATATTAATTTAACAACCAAATCTGGAGACTTGCATAGTGCACATGCAGCCTTCATAACCATAAATCAAATATCGGCAAAAACAACATGTAATTTTCATTATTATGCAGACTGTGGCCTTCAGAAAATGCTTGTGGTCACAGACACAGAACTACATTTAAGTAAGATGCAACTGGATCTTACACATAGACTGGTCAGCACACAGGAGAACATTCTGAACTAGGATTTACATTTTTAAAATATTAAGACAAATGCAGTAATAAATCAAATGGAAAATCCATAGGGTATCAGTTACCTTCACGTGCCATTTATATATAAGTAACATTAAGCTCACGGTGTGAATTCAGGGTGTGGTTTCCTTCCTGAGAGCAGTATTTCTCTGGCTTTCAAGCAGTGGAGAAACCAGTCCAGTGGGATTTATATCTGGCTCAACATTATTTCTGTGGGAGACACTCATTCTTTTGTTCTTCACCTTGTGAAGGATCTTAGCTTAAGCTGTGAATCTTAGCTTACTTTAATGCAGCCAAAATAACCATTTCCTATTTTGTTTCACTATATTTTCCATCCGACCTTTCTTACTGTGTAGAACTTTTAACAAAGAATAACGCATACCTGTGTCATAATGCACAATAAGTCTTTTGCTGTGGCTGCCCACAGTCTGCGGCTCAAACTCCACTTCCAGCTGCATGGACTCCCCCACATTAAGAGTTCCGGCAGATGGCTCCACGGAGAAAGGCCTGTAGCACATGGCAAGACACACTATCAGAGCCCATTGCTGTCTGGTGTGAGGGGAGGAAGTACATCATTACTTTATGATGTAGTGTTCAATGATTCATCGTTTACGTGTAACATCCAGTGCTAAATGCAATCCATGCCCTCCTTAATACTCCTCCCTGGGCTCACCCATCCGCCCACCACTGTCCCCTCTAAAACCCTTAGTTTGTTTCTTGGAGTCCACAGTCTCTCATAGTTCGCCTCCCCCTCTGATTTCCCTCCTTCATTTTTTCCCTTCCCTCTCTTAATGTCCTCCCTGATATTCCTTATGTTATGAGTAAACCATATGATTGATAATTGACTTTCTCTGCTTGAGTTATTTCTCTTAGCATAATCTCCTCCAGTTCCATCCATGTTGATGCAAATGTTGGGTATTCATCTTTTCTGATGATAATATTATCAGAATATTATCATAATATTCCACTGTATATATGGACCACATCTTCTTTAACCATTGGCCTGTTGAAGGGCATCTTGGCTCTTTGCGCAGTTTGGCTATCGCGGACACTGCTGCTATGAACATTGGTGCATGGACCCCTTCTTTTCACTACCTCTGTATCTTTGGGGTAAATACCACAGTAGTGCAATCGCCAAGTCATAGGGAGCTTTATTTGTAACTTTTTGAGGAGCCTCCCTCCACACAGTTTTCCAAAGTGGCTGCACCAGCTTGCATTCCCAACAGTGGAACAGAGGTTGTAGAGAAAATGCCTGTAGCACTAGAACAATTCTTCGGTGATTGAGAAGTAAAGTATACTTCCCTCTACTCCCCAATCCCCTCACCCCTGCCTCACATGCAAGACCTTTGCTTTTAAGGTTAAAATAGCAGTACAAGATCAGCAAGTATAAGAGAAACTTAAATAATACAGTAATATTCTTGTTTGTGTCCTTGCCATTAAAACATGTAAGCAGATACTATAATTTGCAAAAGAAAAATACCTTCAAAGATATGAAAATCAAGTTTTGTGACAGTTCGGTGAAGAGAAGTTTTCGTAATTGTATCAGAGTCCCAAAAGATCACACAATCACATGAGAATAACTTGAGGGCAGCTTAACAAAGGGTCTACTTAACAGGGAAGGGAAGGGGAACTACAAATGATACAATTCCCCAGGGTTATAAACAGCTAAGCCATTATGACCCCTAGGCCCAAAGAGCCAAGGAGGAGTGGTTTTGAAACCCACAGCAGTCCTATGAGAATGCTGCTATATGAGGGGCAAAGAACTTTAGTCAAAAGAGACAGTCTGCCCAGATAGCCTCACAGGGAAGACAGTGGGGGATGGGGGGGGAGGAAGTGCCCTGCGGGGATTCCCACTGGCTGACCCCAAACAGAAGCGGAAAGGATGGGAGCCTGTTGACCAGTCTCCCCTGTGACAGCAAGCTGGAGACCGGCGGAGAGCATTAGGAAAGGCAAACTGAGGACAAGATCTGTGCCTTGGAAATAGAATTTGTGCACGTAGACATGATGGGGTGGTAGGGTAGGTTTGGGAACAGGAAACTGTTTCGTTTCATTTCCCTGGTAGGAAGTGGTAAGAAAGAAACTGGATCTGATCATAAAGTACCTTAAATAACTTACAGAGTTCTTCCTTCTAGATAGAAAACCCAGCCCATTTAATTATTTTCATGGTCCATTTCACTTCTCTAAATTGCTAGCTTTTCAAAGTAATGCATTGTACAATGTACCTGGCAGGCTAAATTGCTTCTGATTATTTACTTCTATCACAACTACTTTTTAGTTTCATCCTTGAAATCTTCCCTTAAGTAATGAGCTTAATGTCCGAAAGCCCCAGCCTCCTTCTGTGAGGGTACAGAGCCATGCCCAGGGTAGAACATGGTGGTACCTAAGATCTTCTCTGTAGTGCTTCCCACCACAGGAAACTGTTTCTTTTCTCTGGGGCTCTCTATTTGGATCTCCCTATACTTTTCTTTATCTCCCCATTCCTTTGTCCTTTTCCCACACCTATAGTACCAGTCCACCAGTGAACCCCAAGCACTGCTGCAGATGCTCTATGGGGTAGCGGTCACTAATCTGAAGCCAGCTGAAAAAGTTCAAAACTCAGTTCTGCCATGACCTTGGGGTAAGTCCCTGAAGCTTGAGTTTCCTGGTCTATAAGATGAGTGTAAGGACAGCACCTACTCCATAGGGTTGTTGGGAGGACGAAAGGAGCAGATACAGGTCAAGTGCTGAGAAAAAAGTCTGGCATGTAGGAAGTGCTAAACTAATGTTTATTATTATTTCTGTTATCTCCATCACTGGCAGCCTCTAGATGGATGATGAGCCCGAGGATGATCTTGGGTGTTTAGATGAGTTCCAGTTTTTATTATTCTCCTCTCTCACCTTCACACTGCTCTAAGGATACTGTAAAAAAACATCTATAGGTCATAACACATGCATCACTATTTCAACACTTTCAGTGGTCCTCATAATCTATGTGATAAAGCTCCAAGTCCTAAGCATTTGAGGTTCCACACAATCTGCTCCCAGCTAGACTTTGCATTTTCCTTAATCACATACATCTGTCCAAATATCCCACATTATCTGTCATGCTCCAAATCAGGCTGGGGAGGGACAGGGTGGGAAGGTTCTGCTCCCCTCACCATAACCTCACCTAGCACAGCACCGCCTCCCCCTTCCAACCAGATTGTGGCCCCTACACAGGCATTCCCCAACCACTAGGGTCCCACAAGAATACTTACCATTTTTCACAGGTCATACTTCTTCCAAAGTCACTTATCACTGCCTAGACTCACAGATACCTCTTAACTAGAATCTTCCTCAATTCTGTCTTGTTAATAAAGTCTACTTCCCCCGAAGCTCTGACTTCTTTTTACTTCTCACTTCAGTTTACCTGGTACTATAGTTTTCATGCCTGTTCCTGTCAATAGCTAAAGACTCTTGTGATAACAGGAAAGGGAAAGCAAATAAACTGCCATGAGCATAAACTCCATACCAGGCACTAACTACACTGGGTCCCTTACGTAATACTGGGGAACACTTGCAGAAAGGAGGTATTGTTATTTTCACTTAGATATGAGAAAAGAGATGCTCTAAAAGGGCAGGCGACTGGCCCATAGTTGTCTAACTAGGTAGCAGTGGGGCAGGGTTGGAAGACTTTCTGCAAGTTCAAGTTCTCTCTGCCTCCCCAAAGCACACCTAAACATGGTAGTCACCTGACTAGAAGCATCTTTGTGTCTCTCACCTCATGCACAGTTCTTTACTCACAGAAGCATCTCAGAAGAGGTTATGGATTGAATTACAACCAACTTTCAGAGGAAAATAAAAATATCTGTAATCATTAAGTAATCCTTTTAACATTTTGGTGGAACATAAAAGGATCAGACTTTTAGTATCTCAAGAATCTCTGCTCCCTAAGATGAAGGTAAGTGATCCAAAGTAAGTCTCATAGTCTTAAAAGTTCCTTCCTCCCTGACAGTGTCAGTAAAAAATCTTTAAGACTGAGAATTGGGCCGAGTTTCCTGACTTTGGGAACAATGTTGTAATATTTTCTTCTATCTTTGTCTCCCTAGGTCCTAATATTTTTTTCTTCCTACATGGCACTTTCATTTTCTTTTCAAACATTTCTTGGTAGCGAAAAGAACAGTGTTGAAATGAATCAAATAGTATTGCATGGTAGAACCTAAGCTAATTTTCTATGGACAAAGAGACCCTTCTCTAGGGCCTCCAGAAATCCAAATTCTATACAGAATAAACAGATACTTTCCTGTCATGCTCTTTGTTGGGTTTATATTAGACTAAATTTCTTCAGTAGTCAAAAAAAACCACCTGGGACAACCACTGCTACTTAGAGCCACCTAAGCTTTCTCAATAAATCAGATGTTAATTGGGTAGAGTGTGTTAAGTGCTGGCACTTAAACATTGTCTATAATTTGATTTTGTGCTTCATTTTACTACAGGCAGATAGGCTGAACTCGCCAGAAAATATCAAGTATCAGAAAATACTCTTAACAAAGAGGTAAAAGGCATTGTTTCTCAAGGGTATAGGGCTGGCTCTGTCTACCAAAATGTTTGGTTTTGATACAATATCCCCATTAATCCTGAATGCTTGATTAGGGAGGGAACTTGGGTTCGTGAAAAATCAGGAGCCACAAGAAAGATTGAGTTTTTGTTCAACCTACTATGAACTGCTCTTGGGAACTAAAACTCTTCCATCCTTTGGAAACAATATTTTAGCAGAAGACTAAATATTGGCTCTGTTATATTAAATATGGAATTTAGTATTATGTTTTCTTCAGACAATCCTTCTTATTCTGATTTTTGACATGAGGTGTTAGATTTTGAGATTGCTTCTTAATCTTTTCTATTTCACCTTCCAAAATTAATCCTACTTTAATAGAACTATTCTGGTACCTACTAGAGTTTCAGGTCAAATCTGCAATAAACTTGAAGAGTAATGGTTTATATTCTCTGTATATTTTATAGCACACCGTAACTCCTTTTATTAGTGTAAAAACATTATGCTTATTTTATAGTACTAGGAACATTTTTTTTGTTTTAAATTATTGCACGGGTTTATAGTTGTAACTTTGTCTTGTGATATACTGTTGGTTAGGCATCCTATAAACATTTACTGAGCACTTAATTCTTCTAGGCACTATATTTGATGCTGGGAAAATAGAAATGAAAATAGTTAGATACAACCCTTTCATTTGAGAAACTCACATTCTAATGGGGGCAAGAGACATAAAAAGAGCATTTTATTTTTTATAATTTATATGAACCTAACCATTTATAAACGTAAGCATTAATTCAACCATTCTTTCAATGAAAAGAATATGATACGTTTTTTTAAATACTTTCCTGTGAGATACTGTTTCTGTGTATTGATACTTAAAGTTACCAGAGTAAGAGAAGACCCTGGGTTTTTTACTCCAAAATCTCACAGTATATCCATTGCTCTACCACACTGGCAATCACATTAACTGAAAGAGTGGTCCTCACCTTTGGGGCAAGATGATCACTGCACATTGTCTTTAGAATGGATGCTTATCAGGGCATCTCCCCAAAGATTCTGATTCAATACAATGTGACCACAAGTTCAATAACATCCTTTCTCATTGTAGCCAGCAGGGTTCTCAGTTGCAAATAACAGAAACCAACTCTGGCTAACTTAAAAAGAAAAAGCATTTACTGGAAGGAGTCTTCATAGCTCAAAGAATGGATGGCATGGTTAGAAAACATGCATTTTGTGAAAAGAACATAAAACTACTATATCACAAATAGATACTATACTCAAACAGGAAAGCAAAAACATTTGCAAACAGGGAACGGACTTGAGAAACTGATTACACAGAAGGTGAGAGAGATGAGAAGCCCAATTTAAGATAATGAGATCACTCAGGGATTAGTAGCATTCTCACCCCTGGGCTGGAGACCAGAAGGGGAGGAAGTGTTATCAGATCCTGGGAAGCTGACAAAAGTTGGAATTATGGCAGACTAGGCCAACAGGAATCAGAATCATAGAAGAGATGCAGCCTCTGCTCGGCCCTCTGCTGAAGTCAGAGAGGGAGGAGGATAAATGCCCTGGTTCCTGCTACTCTGCATTCTCCTTCTAGTGCCCCGAAGTGGTCAGCTCAGCCAGAATTTGGCTGAGTCAGCTAGGAAACCTAACCACTGGAAAGAATGAAGCCTAGGAAAGGCAAGGAGTAGATCGGAGAGTAAGTCAGCCTGGAAGTGGCCCATCTTTGTTCTAATCCAGGTTTTGCTGTTAATTCACTGAGGGAACTTGGATAAGTCATTTCCCTTCTCAGGCCTTATTTCCCTCACTTGTAAAATGGGAATATCAGACTACAGTTTCTATGTCTTTATGATTCCTAGCTGGTCCTTGAGTTAGCTCACCATTTTACCTTGGAAGTACTTCTATATTAGGAAAAGACGCTTCACATTCATAGTTACATGGACAGAAAAGATTGCTTCCAGCAACTTCACACTATGAAATCTATGAAGTGATCTTACTTCACTTTTGTATGAAGATAATACATAATACATTGCCATTTATATGTAGCTTTGAAGATTCAGCCATAGCCCAGGAAGATAGGCTGCCTGCCCTTGTTTTTCCACCATAGGTGGATTTTCTTTTTCACAGGAAAAATGCGAGTATAACAGTAAGTTTTTAATGTGTATTACAGAAAATGGTTGTGGGAGGCCTTTTTTAAATCAAAAAAACACTCGTTCTTTCTTAAGTCAGGGTGAGCCAGTTAATCTGCTTCCTTCTCCTTCAATCAAACTATGTGAAGCTCACCAGGAGATGACAAAGGCTGTATGAGCACTTATGGACAAGGTCAAAAGACACTGATCTTCAAAACAACTTTGCCTTTGCTGGTTGATTTAGCCAAATCAAGGGATCTTGCTTCTGCTGGGTATGCAGAAATCCAGAAAGATGTTGCCCACCTAACAGTGAAAAAGAAGCAAGTAAACACAAAATCACAACTTTTCTTGAACCAGTCAGAAAGGGGATACTGCAGAGCAAACAAGTAGCCTGAAATCTGAAGATGGGCAATCCTCCTGCTCCCAAGGGAGAGGGGACAGGTGCAGACTGCTCTACCTGTAGCAGACAGAACTTCCCTATGGGCAGAAGAAAGAGCGAGAGAGAATGGAACTGAAGAAGTGTTTGAAGAGATAATGCCTAAGATTTTCCAAAAATAACAAAATATCTAGGAAGCATGGAACCTCCTTGCAGGGTGAAAACAAAAACCAAACAAAATCCTTAAAACAAAAAACAAACACACACTACAAAAACAAAACCCATTCCTAGATATAGCTTATTAGAACTACTAAAAACCAAATATAAGGACAAATCTTAAAAGGCAGCCCAAGAAAAAGACATAATTACATCTAGATAAAAAGAGTTTTAGCAGAGATCTCAAAAGAAAAATTTGAGCCAAACAGCAACAAAATGCCATCTTTATACTCCTGAAACAAACAAACAGAACAGGCAACCTAGAATTCTAAACTGTAGAGAATATTCTTCAAAAATGAAGGCAAAATGGTTTGTTTCAAATAAAAACAACAGAATTTCCAATAGGTCTGTGCTACAAGAAATATTAAAAGTAGTTTATCATCCAGGAGAAATAGGAATCCAGACATAAACTTACGTCTACATGAAACCGTTGAGAGATAGTGATGCTCCTGGGACATTCCTGTAAAGACTAAACACAAACTCCCCAACAAGGGATGTGCCCTCCACCTACATCACCAGCAGCCCTACTACCTACAATATGGCAGAATAGGTAACCCAGAAATACTTAGAAAGACTGGATAAAATATAACTTACATAAGTGTGCAGCTGAGCATGCATTAAAAAAAAAAAAGCAAATCTATAGGATTTAAAAGCAAAGACAAAACTCAGAACCAGAGCAGTAAGCCACTGAGCTAATGCTAGGCCTGCCCAGGATCTTCAATAACCCTGAAGCCTAGATTTTCATAGCCCTGCTGGAGCAGAAGAAAACATCTTGGGATTGTCACATCAGTGGACCAGTAATCAAATCCCCATATACACCCAGGAAACGTAAAGGACTACAGAAACATTCTCCTGTTAGCACAAAGGAAAATGTATGTCTTGGTTTTAAGTGAAGGAAAGTTTCTCTAGAGAATTCATAACTTTGGACATGTGTCTCATGCAGGTCTAGAGCCTGAATATACATTAACAGTCCAGGAATCTCTAAGCCAAGAAATTACCAGAAGAGAAGTCTACATAGTCTAACCTTTAGGAATCAAGCAGAAGCAAATGCTAATCCTTTCTGGAGAGCTGTGCTCTTAAACCTGCAAAGGATCCCACACATAATGCCCTTCTGAAAACGAGCTCACAATCCAGACCAACATACACACTACTTCTTAAAAGAAGTAAAAAGAGGGGCACCTGGGGGCTCAGTCATTAAGCAACTGCCTTCAACTCAGGTCATAATCCCAGAGTCCGGGGATCGAGCCCCACATCAGGCTCCCTTGCTCAGCAGGAAGAGTCTGTTTCTCTCTCTCTCTCTCTCACTCCCCCTGCTTGTGTTCCCTCTTTAGCTGTGTTTCTCTCTGTCAGATAAATAATCTTAAAAAGAAGGAGGAGGAGGAGGAGGAGGAGGAGAAGTAAAAAGAAAAGAACTTGACCTCTGTGCTGTCTTCCAAAGTTGGTCACTCTTGTTATGGCTACACCGATCAACCACCATTCACATGCCCCATGACTATTTTCTTGCTTCTCTAGTAAGATAATTCCCGGAGAGCAAGAACAATCTCATCATCTTTGCTGTCTGGGCCATACTGTAGCTACTCCATAAATAAACAGATTAAATTCCTGTTCCTTCACTTACTACTCTGTGCTCTTGGGCAACTTACCCAAACTCTCTATGACCAGTCTTCTCATCTTCACAGCCAATGCAAGTTGAATTCTACTCACACCTCATCACTCTGAACTCTTCTGCCTCCCTCTTTTACTTATTTTCAAAGATTTTATTTATTTATTTGATGGAGATAGAGAGAAAGTACAAGCAGGGGGAGCAGCAGGCAGAGGGAGAGGGAGACGCAGGCTCCCCACCAAGCAGGGAGCCAGAGGTGAGACTGGATCCCAGGACACTAGGATCATGACCTGAGCCGAAGGCAGTTGTTCAATCAACTGGGCCACACAGGTGCCCCAACTCCCACTTCTATTTTAAAGGATGCTTGTGATTACACTGGGCCCACCAAGATAATCCAGAATAATCACCCCATTACAAGGTCAGCTGGTTAGCAACCTTAATTACATCTACAGCCTGAATCCCCTTTCCCCATGTAACATTATATATTCACAGGTTCTGGGGATTAGGACACAGACATACGTGGGGAGCCATCATTCTGCCTACCACACTGGCAATTCATCTGAAGGAACAAACAACAACAGTAACAAAAATCCACTTGTTACACAGCACTTTCTATGTACCAGCCATTTATTTATTTGCTTGTTTCTGAAGTAAAATCTATACCAAATGTGGGGCTTGCACTCAGGACCCTGAGATCAAGAGTCACATGCTCTACTGACTGAGCCAGCCAGGTGCCTGCTACGTGCCACCGGTTTCCATTTATTCATTCATTTATTCCTCACAACTATGAAGTGTTTACTACACTTTTCCCCATTTTTTCAGTCAAGGAATGTGACATATGGGCCAAGAAATGTGGGTGGCTCCTGGAAGCTGGAAAGGCAAAGAAATGGATTCTCCCTGTGCCTCCAAAAAAGAACACAACCCCACCAACACTTTAATTTTGGCCCAGTGAGGTCTCTGGTCTCCTGAAATATCAGATAATAAATTTCTGTTGCTCTAGTCCAGTAAGTTTATAATTTGTTACATTAGCAATAGAAAACTGATACAACCAATATAAAATTCTCAGTCAAAACATATATTTATTAATAGATTTCCATGGGCCATTCTCTATGCTAAATAAAAATATTTGCACCAACATTTCAGACAACCACCTATACCCAAACCGAGGTGACTCTAAGGTAACCCTGAATTTTAGTTTCCTCTTGGAATGAAGAGGAAGCCAGCCCTACATCAGTGAGGTCTCTCAGCCTTGCAACTGAAGACTGTAACAAGCAGTTCCACCCTAACTGCTATTCTAGCAAATTATTTGTGCTGACTAGACTTAGCTATAATCAATCAAAAACAAGAACTGAAGGAATGCATACCTATGAGTTTTCATGTGAATCACAGCATCTCTATTGCCAATGTTTCGTACCAGCAGAATCTTCTGAGTGCTGTATTTGACAGGGCAAGTGGAAAAATCCAGCTTGTCAGGAAAATCTAGGATGGCTCGTGCACCTCTAGCTTTGATGGGTACAATAAACTTTTCTCGTTCAGTTATACAGGTCAAAGTATGGGCATAATCCTACAAGAGAAGGGTACAATCATTATTTGTGGAGATACCAACATGATCAAGATAACTGTGCAAGAAAAATGGCCAAATGCCAGCTGTCCTGCAAACCAACTTAATGTTTTCTTGAAAGCTCCTCAAGACAATTAAGATGTTCTTTCAATGAGATACTCTTTTCTGGGAGAAAGAGAACATTTCAAGTGTTAAAACCTACAAGTCAGTGGAGAAGTTTATGCTTTGTGTGTTTTCCAGATATTAGGGAGGTGGGATGGGGGCGGTCAAGACACATTTTTCTTTAGACCAGAGGAAGTTCACACTAGTTCCTTCACATCCTCCTTCTAAACCCTATTTATCCTTCAAGCCATTAGATTAATAGCTCCAATTTATGGTCTCTCTAAGCCCACGTTGCTAGCATTATGACTCTGCAGCTTCTCCATCATGAGTAGAGTCTGTTTCTCCATCTCATACTTCGACCAATGGAATGTGGTGAAATCATGCTCTGCTGGTTTCAAGCTAAGGCCTCCAGAAGACGGGCATTTTTAGTCTTGCTCTTGGAATCCTGATGCTATTATATGAGTAAACACTGTCCAACCTACTGAAGGATGAGTCCAAATGTCCCAGCCAGGACCATGCTAGACCAGCCTACAGCCCCAGATATGTGAGAGAGCCCAACCAATACGAGCCACATTGCTGACCCAGTACATGTCTGGACCCAGTCAAGACCAGCTGAGCCAGAGTCTTGTGAGCAATAGTGTTTGCTATTTGAAGTCAATGGATTTGGGGGTAATCTGTTACTACATACAATAACAAACTGATACATAGCCCAGTTTAAACTTTATCTTTTATCTATTTATTGAGTCCACTATATGCCTGCCCCTAATATCTCCAACATCAACAGGGGCTCTGCTCACTCTACCGATTGTGTATATCCAGTGCCTAGAACAGAGCCCAGAACATAGTAAATATTCAAAAAAGATTTGCTGAGGGCAGGAAAATGAGTAAAGAAATGCTGGGCAATGGTGAGAAATGAAACATGACAATGAGATAGTGACTGATCGCTTGCTTGTTTACATGACGTGCTTGGGAAAGGCCTCCATGAGCAGTAACATTTCAGCAGAGATCTGAGCTAAGTGAGACCTAAGCCATGTGGGACAACACTCTGAGGGAAGTGTGATTTGGGGCCAGAGGTCAGGAGACGTTAGAGACAGCATAGAGAGGGAACAGGGGCCAGATCCCATGGGGCCTGGTAAACCAATTAGGACCTGAAGATGGCCGAAAGTCTGCTGATACTGAAAGCTGATCATGACGAAGCTCATTTATGTTTTAGGATGATCACTACCTGCTCTGTGGGCAGCAAACTGTAAGAAGCTAACATGGGAAAAGTGAGGAGAGTCAGGAAGCCCCTGCAGCAGTCCATGCAGAGAGGCCTGTGGCCTGGCCTACTGTGGTACATGCTTCATCTAGCATTCAGTGAGTCGGGAGTACTCCCTAAATGCTAGTTGTCCTTATTAAAATGCTGTATTAGATACAATGACTTGGGTAAGGTATCTGGGAAAACTCAACTTGTGTTTACTCTTATTGTTAGGATAATAATAATGATAATCCTGATGATAATAATACAAGAAGGTAACTTCAGAAAGCAACAACGGCTTTGAAGAAACTAAAACATGGGAAAATGATAATGTTGAAGGAGGCTGCTTTTGATTAGAACAACCAAGGAGGCCTTCCTGAGGAGGTGGCCTTTGGATAGAAACCTGAACAGCAAAAAGAGCCAGTCAGGGGAGATCTAGGAATAGAGTGTTCCTGGCAAGGAGAATTGCAAATGTAAAGGTCTTATGGTAGGAATACATACTAAAAACTAATGGAGAGTATTCATAAAATTTATTAAAATTGAGTTGTTGGACTCTTAGCTCTTCACTGATTCTTGGTTTCTAGATGGTAATGCCAGGCTCAAAAATTATGCTAATCACACATAAGGGAGTACAAATTGCATTAAGCATACTTGATCCTAGAAAACCCCACAGAATGCACCAATGAAACAGTCTAGTCTGAATTCATCAGAATCCTAAAGAGATAAGTACTGTTTTCATTTTTCCTTAGTCGAGCAAACCCAGCAAGCAAAGGTTGTGTTGAGAATTAGGAACTGGAAAGCTTCTGGCACATGTGGAAACAGATGCTTTGAGAGAAAGAAGATGTTGCTGAATCCAGAATGAGAGGTGGTCCCAAAGTAATCTGTCTTATTTTATTCTATATTTACACACTTGCTGCTTTGTGCTATAAAAAATTGAAGACAGCTTAATACAGGTTAGGAGACTAACTGAAATAGTCAGAGATATTTTCAAACTTTTTCAAATTTCCATCTGAGGAAGACTTGAAGTTTGGTCTGAAGCACATATTTTTTCATATCAATTCACATACTCATAAAAGAATATGAAGAAATTCTTTAAACAACTCCATATAAATGTATTCTAATCTCTAAAGTTCTATATTTAATATGACTATATTAGATTATATACTATACAATTCTATATTGCTCTACTGGCTTACAGTTAATTCAGATGTAATGCCTGGGGAGGCTCTGCTAGCCTTCAAGCCAAGCAATTACATTAGTTTATATGTTCCCTCTTTCCACTGTATTCAGATTCAGAGCAATCAGGTCATGTTCAGAGCCAAAATATTTATTCCAAGCTCTTTCTCCTCTACTGTGAGAGTCTTAGCCATGAGTTACTATCTATCCTAAAATGTTATCCTTTATAACAATGCTGTCCAGACAAAACATCCAGTCTACTTTTGCCCATTAACTCTCCTTCCAAAACACCTAGCCCTCGAACTTTAAAAAACAGAGGGGCAGAATATGAAAATGGCAGATCTGACTTTGTGAGAAATGAAAACAATGAATCTTGATTTTTATATTAGCTCCGTGATAGAGAACAAATACGGCAATAATTCTGTCCTTCACAGTCTCAGGCAAAGGAAAATGGTGTTCTCTCCTCCAGCCCACGACTCTCCAGGCATTCATCAAAGGCAAGTGTGGTTAGACCAGCATGGTTCACCCTCACAATCCTCCCTCTGCCTTTCCTCCACTCCTAAAACTGATGGAAGAATGACTAACACACTGAGGCGCCTGGGGGGCTCAGTCGTTAAGTGTCTGCCTTTGGCTCAGGGCATGATCCCAGGGTCCTGGGATGAAGCCCCACATCAGGCTCCCTGCTCGGCAGGAAGCCTGCTTCTCCCTCTCTCACTCCCCCTGCTTGTGTTCCCCCTCTGGCTGTGTTTCTCTCTGTCAAATAAATAAATAAAATCTTAAAAAAAAAAAAAAGAATGGCTAACACAGAGTAAAACTGGAACTATATTTGATTAGGACTCAGTGAATTTAATCTTTGGTGTCCCTGGAAAATGTTACAGATTCTCTAACCACTTAGAGTATTATTAAATACAATCTTCTCAATTTGAAATCCATCCCTTGAAGTTCTGAAGTCCAAATCAGTTTGAAAATGAGACTGGCCTAGCATCGTGGGTCTTATCCTCTACCACTCTGGACTCTTCATAAGACTAAGCTGGGTTCTCAGCTTCCTAGCAGCAGCTACATTTCCCTGTCTATGAAAAGAGAATGACCTCTGACCTTTGGCATGAGAAGAGACCTGAGACTTCTGAATTTATTTTGATCATTTTTATCTATAGTGTATAGTGATAATGTGCTTACTGCATGGTTCATGTACAAATTAGCCACTGAAGGTAATTAACTTCACCTGTAACTTTTTGCTTTCCAAGTTACCCCTAGGATCTACTAATCCACCAATACCTACACTCATCTACTCTGCCTTCACTCCTGTTCCTAAGCACAAACCCTGTCCTTGTACAGTAGATCTCAATACCTCTAGCTCACTCCAGGATTTTCCTCTAGCATCCGTTTTCCTTCTTTATTGAACATTTACATATCAGCATAGTTTCCTCTTAAATATTAACTAATCTACCCTCGAGCCCAACATCCACCTCCAGCTACTGACCCATTTTTCTAATTACCCTGGACAGCAAAGCTGCTCACAGGTGTTACTTATGCTCAATATCACCACTTCCTCGCTGTCCATTCTCTCTTCAGTTCACCCCATTAGGCTTCTGTATACACCATTCCACAGAAACTCTTCCTTCCAAGGTCACTGTGGCTTTGACAAATTCAGTGGCTAATTCCACATCCAGATTTTATTCTACTTTTCATGGCATTGAACATAATCCAAAGTTCATCTCTCCCTCCTTTTTGAAATACTGTATCCATTTGGGATTCCAGAGCCCTGTAATGTTCTGGTTTTCCTCCCACTTCATGACCGCCCCTTCTTCTTAGTAGCATCTTCTGAAGGCACCTCCTCCTCCTTTTCCCAATCTCTTCTTTATGTATACTCACTCTCAACATCAGTTCATCTACCCTTGGTGGAAAGGATCATCTTTTACATGATTTTCAAATATACATCTCTAGCCAACAGCTCCCTTTTGTGACAGATAATTGTGACCAATGGCCTATTTGGTATTTCCACTTGGATGTTTAAAGGGAAGTTCAAATTTAACATATAAACACCAGATTCCCTGAATCCTTCTGATTTCCTACTTTACTCCCACCCAGCCTCACAAACCTGCTTACCCTGCACTTTCCCTATCTCAGTAAATAGTGCTACCATTCAATCGGTTGCTTGCCAAAATACTATGAGTCAAACTAGACTCCTTTCTCATACCCATTATCCAATCCATTAGCAAATCCTGACAGTTCCACCATAAAAAATGTGTATCCTTCATCCACCTACTTTTCACACCTTTGCTGTCACTATCCTAGTCCAAATTGTCCCCATCTTTTACTCCAACTATTACAATAGCCTCTTATCCCTGTATTAAACAGGGTTGGATTCTGCTACATATAACAGGGAATAGAACAAAATCAGAGCAACTTAAATTAGACAGACAGAACTTTATTTCTCTCCCATAAACCAGTTCACAAGTAGGCAGGCTGGACTGGTATGGGGGCTCCATGGTGTCCCCAGAGACCCAACTTCCTCACTGCTCGCTCTACCATGACAGCACTGGGCATCCTCAATGTCACCCCATGCAGCAGAGTAATTCTTGGGATGCCAGGTTTTTCTCACAGCTAGACTGCAGGCCAAAGGAGAAGGCAGAAGGACAAAACAAAGCACCTGCATGCTGAATCAGCTTCTGCCAAGCACACACACTTGGAAATCTTGCTCGAGTCTCCGGCCAAACACAGAGATACACATAGCTGCACAGGAGGCTGGGGAAATAAGATCTTTTCTTTTAGGCAGCAGTGAATCCAATCCCAATTTGGGATTCTCTGTCACACCTCACTCTCTCTTCAGTCTACCCTCTGTGCAGCACCCAGACTCATCCCAAAATGCAAGGTAGAGATGGCATTCCTAAGCAAAACCCACCATGGGAGGTGAAGGGAAGGAATTCAGTATGTATCCTATCTTTCCTGTAGGAGCTGTACCTCAGGAGCCTCACTGCATCATTACAAAAGCAAAACAGAATGACAGACATTTTTGTGCCTCTTGATGTAATACAACAGAGGTACCAACCACCTAAGAATTCCTGCCCCCCCATCAAATTGGAATCTAATCAAGCCTCAAGATCTAACTACCAGTTTATAGGAAACATAGGGGATAGAGGGCCATTCCACAGAAACTGACAGGGATGTATTCAGCACTTTGGACCCTGATTTAAGCAAATCAACTTAAAAAATACCTACCTATATTATACATCTATCTATCTATCTATCTATCTATCTATCTATCTATCTATCTATCCACACCCAGATTTCCAAGTTATCAGCACCAGACTAGTCATGCTTCATCTATCCTGCTCCTGCTCCAAGGATTTTGTAGTAAAGGCCCATACATTGTATTATTTCCTCTGTAAATACTTGGTTATTTGTCTCTGAAAGATAAGGACCTTTCAAAAAGTTAACATAATGACAATACTGTTATCATGGCTAAAAAATTACAGTAGCTCCTCAATATCATCAAATGTCCAGTCAGTATCCAGATCTCCCCAGTTGAGATCTATCTATCTATCTATCTATCTATCTATCTATCTATCTATCTATCTATCATCTATCTATCTATCTATCATCTATAGATAGATTAACAGTTCACTCCAGTTCTACCTAGAGTACAAACTTCCATAATCAAAGTATTTTTTATTCTTTCTGGTGGCTTCCTACCCTACTTTGCATGACTTCCAAGACCCTTCAGGAGCTTGCCCTCTGCAACCTCCTTTCCTACCATTTTCCAGCAGGTCCCTCCACTTCCGCCACATGCCTCCCTGCTCTTCCCTGAGCCTGCTGTCAAGCATGTTGCAGCCACAGGCCTCTGGAATTGCTATCCCCACTTCCCAACAAGTATCTTCCCACAGGTATTTGCAGAGCTTAATTTGGTTCTCTGCTCAATGTTACCTCATTGCAGAAGTCTCCCCTGATCTCTGCACTGAAAAGAAACAGGAGCCCATCACTCTCTGTTCTCTACCATATTAGTAGCTGATGTTCAATTATATATATTTGCCTGTTATTCACTGAGGAACATAGCTCCATAAAGGCCAAAGCTTGTTTTGTTCTCCAGGGGGTCCTGGCTCAGAGAACTTGTCCTGGCCCAGAGTGGACAGAATATTACTCATTTTTAATATTTTTATTTTGGTACTAAACTATCAAGAGTTCTTCACAAAGAGAATTCCCAACATCCTTGTTAGTCTTATTATAAAATGGTATTTATGAAGTCCAGAATGCTAAACAGTAATGACAGAGACTCATTGAAGATGTGACATAAAATGGAGAAAAACAATAAAAAGTGAAGATCTAATACATTCATGGCACAAAAAGATATTTGAGCCCTTTTTATATGCTTTTGCTTTTATCATCTGTATCCCATCCTCAAGTTGCAGAAACTTCCTTAGATTTTCTTGAGATTAACTTTTACTTACTTACTTTACTCAACAAATATTTACCACATGCTTCTTATTTGTCAGGCACTGTGCTAGGCCCTGGGGTGACAGGGATGACACAGACAGACTTAGGGAGGGCTAATGCCAGGCAGGAAGAAGACAAAATCCCAAACACAGTTTTTGCCAACAAAAATGATTGATTCTGGAAAATTTTATGGTATCTACACTTTAATTAAAAATGCTGCTGACAATATAATTCATTATCATTGTACACCTAAATAGCATAAAATAAATTAACATTTTCCTAGTCTTTTTAGACCACAATTTTTAAATTTTATAGTAGCAAACCAGGAAAACTATTTTGACAACATGTTACATAGTTTCTTAAAACATAACTGAGCAATAAAATGGCTCTTTAAACCACCACAGTCATATCCATATGACAAGTCTACAGTAAACAGATGTTTCCTTGAGTCTAAGGAAGCACCCAGTTTTGCTTTCCTACAAAAGCCTAATATTTTTTTATTCTCCTTTTAAAAGTAAAAATACAAATTCAAGAGGTCAAGCCAGGAAAGTGCGAGTCCCCAGATTATAATAGAACACTATTACATTTCTACCACATTGACATACAGAAGGATTATTAGATTAATAAGATATCCGATCATGTTTTTTAAGTCTGTATGACAAGAAGAGATAAGGAAAGCCAGACTGAATCTGCTGCACCTGTTATCTGGGCACTTGGCATTCTTAACAAGTTAAGACCCCAGGAAACCAGATTAAAAGATGACAGGGAAAAATGTAAATTACATTTTCATCTTCGACAGGCTAATATACATGGGTGCTGAAAATCCAACTGAAAGGGGACAGGCTTATTAAGCTGTGGCATGCTGCAATTTACATATCTCATCCTCCAGATGTGAGGAGGGTAAATGAGAGTGTAGTGTGCTCAGATCAGCAGGGGATAAGGAAGAAAAATACATACGTACGTTGCCTATCAATTTGGCCAACTGAAGAGAAAGTGACACGGGGAAAAGACTGACTTCTCTTTGCCCTAAAATAAACCTGGCTCCTCTGCCACATTCTGGAGCAGCCCTACAGACGGTGTGACTAGTCCTAGCTGGTCATTCTGTGCATGGGCCTGCTGACTTTCCAACAGAGAGTGAATGCAGATGCCCAGATGACTGGCAGAAACTCCCAAGAAGGGACCCTGCTGATGGGGCACATGCAACAGGATCTTGGCAGAAAAGGGGGACCAGAGCCAGCAGCAGGAGCTTCCCCAAATTCCCACCATCAGTCTTAGACAAGCCAGGAAGAGGAGAAATCACAATGTCTTAGAAAAACACATTCTGTAAATTATATTACAGCTTGGAGTCCAAGCCCAACAGAAAAACCTTACTGTATCCAAAACTGGCTACTTAAATTCCTCCTAGGTAGCCATTGTTCTCACTCCATGTCTCCTTCTACATGCATGATTTGATGACTTTCAAATAATCTTAGAAGAAACAGTAAAACAACTTTCAACTTGATTTTTTTTTTAAATTTAGGGGTTTGCCAAGAGACAGCAAGGGTTGGTGAAATGGAATGTAAGAGGGAATACAAAAACGAGGAGTAGGAAAAGCAGCCACAAAATACAGCCAAGTCATAACCCTCAATAGGAATGTTAGCATTTCATATTTACACAGTAAATACAAAATACCTAACATACATTTTGGTTATCTATTTGCTGTATAGATAAACAGCAATAAAATCTTTCTCTTTCAGCTTTTGATTAGGTAAAGTTGAAAACATACACAAAGAAAACAAGAGCATTAACAAACCACATGTACCCGCCACCCGGCCACACTCTGCCATTCTGGCTTCACCTGTTTCCATCCACTCCCCCCTCCCATTGTATTATTCTATGTTATAGTTTGTAAGGTAAAATTTAGATATATTAGAAAGCATAAATATTAGGGGCGCCTGGGTGGCTCAGTTGGTTAAGTGACTGCCTTCGACTCGGGTCATGATCCCGGAGTCCCGGGTTCGGGCCCCACATCGGGCTCCCTGCTCAGCGGGAAGCCTGCTTCTCCCTCTCTCACTCCCCCTGCTTGTGTTCCCTCTCTGACTGTGTTTCTCTCTGTCAAATAAATAAATAAAATCTTTTTAAAAAAAGCATAAATATTAAATGTACAATTCTGACAAATGAATTCATCCATATAACCCAAACACTGGCCACAAATGTAGAACACTTCCACCTCCTCAGAAACTTCTGTGTGTTCATTTCTCAGCCAGACTACCTACAGGTAGAACAATTCTTATTCAACAGAAGGCATATTTTTCTCCAGCACCGAAAAAAAAGTAAGGAACGCCAACTCCTCAAATCCAGCAAGCTTTCTATTTCCAGCTGCACAAAGGCTTCCTACCCAAATGACGGTGTAGGAATTTGACACCCAAACTAAATCCAGATACCAATCTCTTTACAGATGGTATTCAGATACAGAGCCTCAAGGAAAAAAAAAAAAGAGAGAGAGAACAAGGACTGTGATAGTAGAGAACAACAGCAGCAACATCAAAAACCCTTCACTAGTTCTGGAGTTATTCATTTTTTCATTTATTTCCATAGGACCACAGGCAAAATTATAGGTCCCTAAACACAACCCGATAAATAGATAGTAATGCTACAAAGTGGCAAAATTAAAACAGCAGCATTATTACAAGAGAATTTCTACCCGCTTGCTAGAAGGATATAAGCTTGACCGACCACATTACATTCTCTATCCCCTCTCTCCAGGGAAGCAGGAATAGCTGCACTAGTAGCATAAATTCTAGTCATGGCATTAACAACGGCTGATAAGTATCAGTGATGAAGAAGCAGGGATTCAAAGCTAGTTCTTCTGTCTCTAACATGCCTTTGTGAATCCAGTCTTAAGGGCACAATACAGACGAGCACACACCCTTAACATTATATACAACCTGACATTTTGTTCTGCTTATTTGAGCCTTGTTTTTGTCCTCACTCCCTCAATTACACTGGTAAAACCCCTTTCTTCCTCCCCACAAGTCCCCACTATGGCCCACAGAGAAGAAAACTCAACTTCTGGAAAAGGTCTGGGGAGGAAGCCTCTATCCTCAGTCCCCCTTAGCTGGTCCTTCCTTCCTGGAGGAACTGGAATTTCTACAACTGAGACGGCTTGAGGATGGACTGGTTTGGATCACAGTTGTACTGGTGCAAAGGGGAAATGGCCTGTTTTTGAACTTGGGCTCTTTCTGGCCTTTCGAGCAAGATGCAGACAGGGCTGAGCGGACCGGGCAGGTCTCTGCTCTTGGCTCTAGCTGGTCTGCTTGGGCTTCAGCAGAGCTATCTGCACATTTGCCCTTCAGGGCCCAGTTATCTGCCATCACTGGGGAGCAGGAGGAGGCTCCCTCTGGACCTCAGTTACTGGCCACATTCTTTGCATTAATGAGAATGAAACCATGATCAACATTTGGATCTTTGGTCTCTTCTAACCTTGTTAGAATCCAGGGAGGAGGGACACAACTAAGATCCCAAACTTCCAAGAAGCCATAATCTCTATGTTTTGCCTCGACTCACTACATGTGGAGCACACCTTTTCCTTTTTGGTGACCCCCTGACTCGTAGTCAAATATAAATATGCTGAGGTAGATGAGGGGGGATGGGGGAACACCCAGAAGGATTCCCCTTCATTCTACCCTGGCTACTTACAGCTCATGGAAGCCCTCAGCTCTGTTTGACAGTTCTTCCCTCATTCCCAGGGGTGCACTGCCCCCTCCTCTCAGTCACCCTCACTGCTCCTCTAACCACCACCACTAACAGCATCGACACCAACCCGAACCCCCAATACCACCAACTGCCACCAACACCATTAGCGGCACGACTACCGATACCACTGACAACAACACGACCAGCACCGGCACTACCTCCATGAATGTTCAGAATTACAAATTGCTAGTGATAAGTATTCAACCGGTTTCCTACCTTGTTCTCCTCTGGAGAGAAGATGATTCGGAATATGGACGGCACTCCGGGAGCTACTTTGTGGCTGGAATCTTTGGGCCTGATGACTTTAAAGTAAGGTGAACTTTCCTCAGTAACTTTCACCATCCTTGGAATCTGCAAGAAAAACACACTGCGGTGGACACAGTGCCTGTGAAAAAGCAGAAACCAAAGCACGAGCTTTGCTGTCCACCAGGAAATCTCTGTCTGCTTCTCACTGGCCACGCACGACCTTGGTCAAGGCTTAACTTCCATTTCAACTGTGAGAGGAGATGACTCACTCAGTGCAAATGAGCTTTAATTTTTATTGAAATTATTATTCATTTTTATTGTTATTGCAAACCTTTGTTCATTTTATCATTTAAATGTGACTATCTTCAAGGCACCTGGGTGGCTCAGTAGGTTAAGTGTCTGCCTTTGGCTCTGGTTGTGATTCTGGGATCCTGGGATAGAGCCCCACATCTCCCTCTCCCTCTGCCGCTCCCCTTGCTTGTGCCTTCACTCTCTCTCTCTATCAAGTAAATAAATAAAATCTAAATAAATAAATAAATAAATAAATAAATAAATAAATAAGACTATGTTCTAAGAGGAACTGTTGGATCAGCTAAAACCCTATCCACACAGTGGGAGTAAGCTGGATTTCCCAACATTCAAGAAGTGCTGTGGGAGAAGAAATCGCTCTCCCTGCACAGCTGCTAAGGACCACCACTGTACATGAGGCACCGCTTAACCCTCTCAATAACTCCGGAGCTGCCTTCTACAGACGGAGAACAGGACACTTGTCCTCAGTGCCACAGCTTCACCACGCCCCAGCCTAACTCCACCTTCCATCTGGGGCACTGTCCTCAGTAGACATCCCTGTGAGCAAGAACAGAGCAAGTACAGGGTCCCCAGGCCAGGGTCAGAACGACTTCAGAAAGCTTCCTTCTCTCTGCTCTACTTGCCTCGCCCAGAGTACGTAGCTCTGTTTATCTAAGACAGTCTAAGCAATAAAAGAAATACAATTGTGAGGAGAATGAGAGTGGAGGTTCCAGGAACATAAGGAAAGGGAAAAGATTTTTTTTTATTTTTTGAAGACTCAAGAGGGGGCAGAAGAAAGTGAAATATAATTAAGGGTGACCGAGAAGTCTCTGATGCAAAATGAGGACAAAAGAACCCACACAACCTCTCAAAACTGAAACCCAGATGGGCTAAGGAAGAAGAAATGCAGAGAGAGAATTCTAAGACTAGAGAGGAAGGAGGTAAGGAAGAGACATGTGCAAATCTGATAGGAGTCCAATTAGCTTTGCTGGTAGGGGAGGTGCAGTGTCACTTATGATGGACAGAATGACACTGTGGAAGCTTGCTGGGAATACTTCTGGTCAGACTAGAATTATGGATTAAAAACGAAAAAGGAAAATACCAGCAACACTAGTAATAGTAATAACAACAATAATGGTTTAGTGCTTCCTCTGTGACAGACACTGAGCTGAATACTTTGTGTTCATTACCTCATTTAATATTCCAAACAATCGAGTGAAATGGGTACTATTAGTATCACCATGGCGTGGAGAAGTTAAGTGACTTACTCACGGTCTAAAGGTGGGAGACAGCTCAGCTCAAATCTACCAGATTGGTCTGACTCTAGAGTCTGGGAGCTAATAATTGTATCCTAAAAAGAATCAAGTTGTGGCTCGTAGAGTGTTCATAGCTTGCTCTCACCTTGTGTTGTATGAGCAAGAGAGAAGTAATGACCAAACAGGCTCTGTCTTTTGCATTCAATGCCAGCGAGGAAGCAAATAAATGGCAAATAGCATAGAAAGCACTTCTCTGTGACCTATATCTATCCCAGCAGTTCTTTATGAGTCCATGAACTAAGGAGGTAGAGAAGCAGGCTTCTATCAGCCATCCAGTACAAGGGTCCTGAGAGTAACTCACCCAAGAAAAAGCCTGCCCAGGCTAGAGAAATTGATCTACTTTTTGGTAGCTGGACTTACCCTGGATGGGGACCCTCCTTTCATGAGGTCCAACACCATAGCAGCATAGAACCAAGCCATGTTGGGTTATCCATGATGACTTAGTGCTCCTAAGCAGACAAAACTTACACATGTCCTATACCCTTTACTTGCTCATATATACCCACTGGGAATCATTTCTTGTTTAGGGCCAAGGAGGAGTGGTCAAAACATCCCTTGGGCTAGCTCTTCTCTGTCATTAAAAGCCTTAAAATACTTGAGCAAGAGTCAAAAAGTCATGGAAAAAGGGAAAAAGAGAACTGGAAGTGACAAATGGAATTGGTTGGCAGCCTATATGAAAAGAGAGTGTCCTGATATCTATGTAATACATCTCTTCTTGAGGTCTAGGGGCATAATTCTGAGCATCTCATATTCTTTTTCTTCTCTCTGCCTACCCTTTTATGACCCTTGAGCTTCTCTTGCTAATACTCCTAGAGCCAAGAACTATATATACCATTTTCTCCAGAGTCTGACTTTGCTGTCACCAAATCACCCCATTGATCTCTGAAAGGCATCAGTGATTCCTTTAATGAGCTATCATACCAAATATAACTAAAAGTAGTCTTGCATAGTCTTCATTTATTTTCCCTTTTTTTCTTATAGCTAGAATTTCTCTCTCGACATTTTTGAGCTCCTGGGGTATCCTACTTGCCTTCACATCTGAAGTTCAGCATCTCTCAGATGCCTTCCTCCCCATCTGATTACTTTTCACACTTAACTGTGCTTCATGCTGACTTCCCACATTATTCTTTCTTCCATTATTGTTAGATGTCAAGGAAATTTTCAGGCACTTAATACCTTTTCTTGAAGTAAACCATAATTTATCTCTAGGGGAAAAAGGGCATAGGGATGGAAAAGAAACTCTCAGTTGAAATGACAAAAGGGCAAAGTATAGACAGTGGAAGAAGCTGTCCAAAATGATCTGTAGACAAAAATCTGAAGGCTATCTAAGGTAGACAGGAGGAGAAAGAAAAAGGGGAAAGGGAGCTCAATTTTTTGAAGTTCTTCTAAAAGTACAATTTGTAAAGTATAAATAATTTGGCTCAACAACTGCAATTCATGAGTAGAGTTTACAGTGGCTCTAATGCAGTAAACATGAATATACGTTTCACCCTGTCTTGAACGAAAACCTAGCTAAATTGGTCACACATAAGAATTTCACATTTGGGGCACCTAAGGATCTCAGTCAGTTAAGCAGCCAACTCTTGGTTTAAGCTCCTGTCATCATATTGGAGTCATGAGATCGAGCCCCAAGTTGGGCTCCATGCTTAGAACAGAGTCTGCTTAAGACTCTCTTACTCCCTGCCCACACCCCGTCCACCATTCACTTTCTTTCTCCAAAATAAATAAACATTTTTTTTAATTGTGACATTTACCTGGCTAAAATTTTACTCAACAAAATGTTACTGTACATGTTGAGAGTTAGCCATTTGATGGGCACTGATCTGGGTCTGAACATACATGAAGATAACAACATAGTCTTGTCTTCATTAAGCTTATAGTCAAAGGGCATATTTTTATCTACTTTTCCAAGTCTCTCAAATTAAAGAACTTATCCCCCTATGGGATCCCATTTTATTTAATCCCTTCTTATATATCCATGAAAGGTACATCCAGCAAACATACTCACTTTGTCATTATTCCTCAAAATGAGGGGAACTTCATAGACTTCACAGGGAGTATAGTTCTGAAACACAATTTCTGATGGAAAGGGCTGGAATAATGCCTGATCCAGGTTAATTCCGGAAAACTGCATTGAAAGAGTAAATTCATTATATAGTCACAAAGGGGCAGAAATGACAGGAGGATATATGAAAATACTACATAGACCTATGGATGCTAATACTAAAAACGTACAAAACACTCAGAAAGGGATAAATACTATAAGCAATAATTGTTGTAAGTACTAAAGTTATTGTGAACAACTTGTTTAATATAAAAGAAAGTAGAAAATTTGGTCCTCATTTTAGAAATACAAGCTGATTAGAACACCAACCCCAAACTTCCATTTACAGCAATGGTGAATAAAGTCATGATTTCCCTATGAAAATAACAAGAAAAACTCTATCAACAAGTATCTGTGTGGAGGCACTGAAGAGCTTAACACCATATGATCTAATGTCAAAATTATGAATTATCTCAAGATATTAGCTTGGGGAGAATCCAATAGGTTTTGAGTATTGCTATGTTTCCTTGAAATTTTAGAATATTCCATGTTGCTCTGTGAGTACACAGTTGCACTCTGGGGCACCTTAGTATAGTTTGCAAAAATGAAGACGTAAGCATCTGTCTCAATAATTTAGAAAAGCAATAGCAAACATAAAAAATAAAACAACCAAAATCCAAACAAATGAAAAACAATATAACAAAAACAATAAAAATTCATAAAATAGAAGGTAACTACAGAATCAACAAAGCCAAAAGTCAAGTCTTTAAAGACTAATAAAGGGCACCTGGGTGGCTCAGTGGGGTAAAGCCTCTGCCTTCAGCTCAGGTCATGATCTCAGGGTCCTGGGATCGAGGCCCACATTGGGCCCTCCGCTCATCAGGGAGCCTGTTTCCTCTGCCCTCTCTGCCTGCCTCTCTGCCTATTTGTGATCTCTCTCTGTCAAATAAATAAATAATAATAATAATAATAAAGACTAACAAAATTGATAAAATACCTAGTGAATATGATCAAGAAAACAAGACAAAAGGCATAAAGAGCCAATATAAAGAATGAAAATATGGACATTACAAAAGAAACTGAATTAACTGAAAAGATAATAAATGGATATTATGTCAAGAAATGTAAAAGTTTAGATTAAAAATTACAAATTCTAAGGAAATACAATTTATCAAAATTAGTACAAGAAGAAATGAAAAATATGAGTAGTTCTATAACTATTAAATTTGTAAGTAAAAACTTTTGAGGGGCACCTGGCTGGCTCAGTTGGTTAAGCGACTGCCTTTGGCTTAGGTCATGATCCCAGAGACTTGGGATTGAGCCCCACATCAGGCTCCTGCTCGGCGGGAAGCCTGCTTCTCCCTCTCTCACTCCCCCTGCTTGCGTTCCCTCTCTGGCTGTGTTTCTCGCTGTCAGATAAATAAAATCTTAAAAAAAAAAAAAAAAAGCTTTTGATAGAGAAAACCCTAGCCCAAATAACTTTACAAGCAAATGCTAGCAAACATTTAGAGAAAAAAAGCACAAATATTTTAGAAACTCTCCCAAAGTAAAGAAAAAAAAATTAGTGTCTCCCAACTCGGTGATGTTAGCACAACTTCCCCATAACTAAGAAAGAGTGGGGAAAGGAAAACTATAGGCTAATCTTAGTTATGTACAATAGACTTTTTTTTTTAATGGAACAAAACATTAGCAAACTGAAACCCACAATATATAAAAGGATAACACATCATGACCAAATTGGGTTTATCTCAGAAATTCAAAGTTGTTTTAACATTATAAATTGACTAAAAAAGAAACAAAATTGTTGTTTTCCCCCAAAGAAAAAAATTCTTATTTAGAAAATTTAAAATTACCTATAGATAAACTGTTAGAATTAATAAGTTTCTTACCAAGGTCACTGAGTACAAGGGCAACAAACAAAAATCAATTATATTTCTATATACTAGCAAAGAACATTTAAGAAATGAAATTTATAAAAAATACCATTTAAAATAGCATCCCAAAACATAAAACACATAGGAATAAATCCAAAGAAAGCTGTGTAAAGGAAAACTACAAGATATTCTTGAGAAGAATTCAAGATGACCTGCATAAATACAGAAATATACCATGTTCATGAACTGAAAGACAATATTTTAAGGATGTCAAATTTTCCCTTAACTGATCTAAAAATTCAATGCAATCCAAAAAAAAAAAGGTCAAAAATTTTTTTTTGGAAATTAAAAAGCTGATTATAAAATTTATATGTAAAAGCAAAGAACAAAGAATAAACAAGATACATTTAAAGAACAAGATAGGAGTACTTCCTTTATTAGGCAGGAAGGCTTGCTTTATTATTACATATTATATACTATTACTTATCAGAATAATTAAAATAGTGAAATATTAGTATAAGATTTATCAAAAAACAAATGTACAAGATTTTAAAGCCCAGAAACAAATTATTAAATATATGGACACTTGATTTATGACAAAGGTGACACTAACAAGCATTGGGGAAGAGATACAGTCTCTTTAATGCAAAGTGTTGGGTTAAGTGGATAGGCCATAGGAAAAATATCAATTAAACCCCTATCACACACCATACCAAGTGAATCAAAGCTTTCAATATGAAAAGTAAAACAAGAAAGTTTTTGGAAGAAAACCAAGAGGAATATCTTCATGATGTTAAAGAATGCAAAATTTTCTTTAATGGAGCACAGACAATACAATACATAAATGAAAAGATTGGTAAATTTTGTCATATTGAAATTTAAAACACATTCATCAAAAGATACCCTTTAAGAAATTAAAAAGAAGTCCAAAGAATGAGAGGAGATTATTTATAATGCACATAGTTGATAAAGGACTAGTCTCCAGAATATACGAAAAACTTTTACAAATCAGTAAGAAATGGACAAAACACATAATCATGCAATTTATAAAAGATGATATCCAAATGTCTAATAAACATGAAAAGCTGCTTAACCTCATCAGAAATCAAGAAACTGCAATTAAACTACAGTGTGACAACACTATACAACCAATAGAACTATTTCAATTAAAGAAACTGACAATACTAAGTATTATCAAGTATTAGCAATTCCAACTGCAATTCTTGTGCACAGCTACTGGCAGTATAAGAGCATAAACACCTTAGAAAACTAGCAATTACAACTAAAAGGATACATATGCATAGCCTATAACCTAGAAATTCCAGTTTCATGTACATGTCCAATACTGTGTATATGTGCACTAAAATAAATGTACAAGAGGGTTTATAATACCATCATTTATGTGGAAAAATGTGGAAACAAATGTTCATCAACAGTAAAATGGATAAACAATTGGTAGTATAGTCATATAATGGAATACTATACAGCAATAAAATGAACTACTACTATACACAACAACATAAATCTTCAAAACAATATATTAAATTAGCCAGAAATTAAAGAGTATATACTGTGGTATTCCACTTATATAAAGGTTGAATAAAGGAAAAATAAACCTATGATTAGTAGTTCTTCTGGAGAAGAGGAACAGTTAATGGCTGGGAAGGGCATAAGGAAGCTTCCTCATCCTAGAAGAAAGCTTCTAGGATATTGGTAATGTTGAAGCTTATATTCCTTCATCTGAGTGGTGGTTCAAAGAGTATATTTACTTTGTTAAAATTCATCAAGCTATATGCTCATGATACACACACACACACACACACACACACACACACACCACAAATTGAATAAAAATTTTACTTAAAAATGTAGTTTGGGGGGCCTCCTGGGTGGCTCGGTTAAGTGTCCAACTGTTGGTTTTGGTTCAGGTCATGATATCAGGGTTGTGAGATCAAGCCCCCAATGGGCTCTGCACTGGGCATGGGGCCTGCTTAAAATTCTCTGTCCTTCTGCCCATCTTCTGTCACTGTTTTTATTATAGACATATAATTCATATTTATAGATACACACACACACACACACACACACTGCAATTAAAATACTGTGCTTTGGATTTGAATAAACTGACCAATGGTGTGGAAAAGTCCAGAAACAGATCCTTGTATACAGATCACTGGATATATAACAGAGGCCCTATAGTGCAAAAGAAATAATGGATTTCAGTACAAAAGACAGACTCCAAGATGGACTTTTTATAGGTTGTAACTGGCAACTTGAGCTCCCTTCCCCCACCCCTCCTACCACAAATAACCAGGGTTAAGAGAAGATGCCCAGTGAGAATGTTCACCATTTCATATCTCAGGCAAGGCTTGCACTATACAGATCTCCAAAGCGGGTGGCACTTTCTGATAAGCAAAACCACCAACTCCTTTTTGGCCTACTAGGAATAGCAACAAGAAAGTCTCTGTATGACATCTGGCACCAGGAAATAGTAGGGAAGGCAAGACCAGATGGGCAACACATAAATTCACATGTTTATGGGAAGGAGTTTGTCACTGAAGCAAGCTAGAAGAGAAGGACTCTGATTCCTAAGGGTCCCTACAAGTCACAACTCTGAGGAAAGGCTGACATAGCTCATTCTCCCTTCCTTCCTCTCCCTTCAAAAAAAAAGCACATGCACACAATCCTCTTTTATAAAATGCTGTGCTGAGAATCATGAAGGATTCCTGCTGGTCTGGGATGCCACCAGGACCTGCCTCAACAGGAATTGCCTGCAGATTACAAGACCAGGAAAAATGTCCTTCTTCCCTCCAAAAATAAGTGGTAACAATAACAGTAATGATAAATCAAGATCTATACAAAAATATTTAAGGAAAACAAAGGAATAAAGAAAATGGCAAGTGAAGAACAGTTAATAAGAAAGTTGCCATGAAGCAATGAAAATATTGGCTACAGTATGTGACTATAAACCCAAAAGACATAATGAAAAAAATCTGAAGGCACAAAGAAAATAATTAAGATTCAGGGAGGACCTAAGCAATCAAAGTGATGAAAAACTCATGTGTTCCCTCAATAAATATTAACTCAGTTTCCAACATTTTCCAAATGTTAAGCACACAGTAGTGAACAAAGCCAACAAAGCCCCTCTCCTCATGAAGCTGACGTTCTTGGGGATATGGATAAAAAATAAAGAAATGTATAATATGAGGTCAGGCAGTGATTTGTCTATGGAGAAAACTAAATGACAAGGAGATATAGGGAATGCAAGGTGTATGCTCTTTTCAGTAGGTGCTCTTTTCAGGATAGTCTCTCAGAGGAAAAGACATCTAAGTAGAGATCTAAGCAAGTCCTGCAAAGATCTGAGAGAATAGCATTACACTTAGAGGGAATAGCACATGCAAAGGCCCTGGGGTGTGGATTATCACTGAGTATTGGAAAAGCAATGAGAAGGAGGCACAGCTAGAGAGAATGAGCTAGGAAAGAGTGGAAGAAAAAGAGGTCTGTGAGGGAAATAGGATTAGATGAAGCAGGACCCTATAACTCTGAGGGCAATAAGGAGCTGTTGGATGGCTTTACACATGGAAGTAACATGTTCTAAGTACATTTTAAAAAATCATTCTTTCCTCTTTGTACAGAATTGATGATGGGGGAATGAGATGGAAACATGGAGATTATTTCAGTAGTCTAGAGGATGGTGGCTTGAACTGGGAGGGTATTGGTGGTGAGAAGCAGTTTGATTAAAGCTATATTTGTTAAAGTAGAAGTTCATAGCACTTGTCATCGAATTTCATATAAAATGAAGGAAAAAAAGAGGCATCAGAGATTATCCCAAGGTAGGTATCTGGCCTGAGGAAATACACACTAGATGGAGGAGACAAAAGAGAAAAGATCATGTCTTTAGGGAAGGAAGGCAACACAAACATTAGATCTTAAATATTTTAAATGTGAGCTGTCAATCATTCATTGGGCTGAATATGCGGTCCAGAGTTCAGAGGATAGGCCATAGCAAGAGAAATAGTTGTAAAAGTAAATATTTAAAAAGTAGAATTTAGGGGTGCTTGGCTGCTTCAGTTGGTTAAGTGACTGCCTTCAGCTCAGGTCATAATCTCAAGGTCCTTGGATCGAGCCTCGCATCAGGCTCCCCCTGCTCTGTGGGGAGCCTGCTTCTCCTTCTTCCTCTGCCTGCCGCTACCCCTACTTGTGTTCTCTCTCTCTGTCAAATAAATAAATAAAAATACTTTTTAAAAATTTTTTTAAAAAGTAGAACTTAAAGCCTGCTCCTTCTAGAGGTCATCTGAAGAATGAGCTCAGAAGAGAAACAAGTTCAAGGACCAAGTACTGGGGAATTCCAACATTAAATGATCAGGAACAGGAGAGAGAGATCCAAAAAATAAAATAAGAAAAAAAAAAAAAACAACAACCAGTGAAGTAGGAAGAAAATCAAGGGAATATGGTATCTGAGCTACAAGTAAATAAAAAGGTATGAAAAAGAGATGTTGAGTCAAATGCTATGAGACAACCCATAAGTGCTGAACTGGTCAAGCTCAAAGATGAATTATAAGAGAAACACATATACACAAAACTCAAAGAAAGGGACACAGAGGATAGCCTGATGGAAATAATTACAATGAAATGGAAATGAACAGAAACTTAAAAATGGATGATGAGGGAATACAAGATGTAGAGGGGTGGACAAAGAAGGTCCAACATGTGCATAATTGATATTCCTCAAGAAAAGAACTAAAAATGGCAAGAACAAATCCTGAGTAATTCAAGAAAAACTTTCTAGAAGTAAACTAAAGATACATAGTATCTCAGGAAAAGTTTAGTCACATCCTAATAAAATAACTGGATACTAAATTAGAATAAACAGTACTTGGGCATAAGAGCTAAAAGACTGACACATTTATGCTGGGGCAAATCAAGCTGCTTCCTCACACTTCTGCATACCCTTATGCACCATATCTCTGCACATAATTAAAGCCAGAAGGCAGTGAAGAAAATGCCTGCACAGTTTACAGGGGAAATGTGTGACCCAACAATTTTATACCTAACAAATTTGAAAATCAGCAGAGAGGCAATAGGCAAATATTTTCAAAGCAAAACCAAGGAATTATAGTGTCCACAGGGTCTTCTTGAAGATATTGGTGGAAGATGACTGTCATCCAACTTAGAACAAATGAACTCCAAAAAATAAAGTAAAATAACCAAATGAGTTGAGAAAGAAAGAGAAGAAATGACCAGATACAGTAAAGTATACTAATTGTGTCATCCTTCACAGCAGGAGTCAAAATACATTAAAACACACACAAGCCGTCCATACAGGAAAATATGCATAGGCTGGTCTCAGTTATACTATGGGAAAGGAGCAAATAGGTGTTGATCAGGATGAGTTAGCATTGAGAGAAACCATGTTCCTGTTCTCAAAGAAGAGAAGAAACCATAACCAAAGATAGCAGGGCTCAGAGGAAGAGCCAATTTTGGCAGATCCTACACAGAGGAGGCAATGGTGCTGCAGCGACAGCAAAAGAGCCTCAGTGACTCATTCATCACGTGGGAAAGATCTCTGAAATAGCCTGGGGAAGACTTTGAGAGGAGGAAGATCTCTACCAGTTTGACTGATGGAGGTCCGTACTATAATTTGTACATAAAAAGTAAATCATCTAATTCAAGAAATTAATTTGAAAGTAGGAAATAAAACTTTATTACCATATATTCCTAAAGCCTAGAATACATGGTTTACATTAAAATATTGAAACAGGTTAAAGTAACTATTCTTTAGAGACTAAAAGAATACATGTGCTATTGGAAGTAAGCCAAAACAGGTAACAAATGCCTCCTTCAATAAACAATTCCACTTTCTTTCTTTCTAGTGATGACAGCTCAGGGAAGATGGGATTTCTTATTGTGTTAAGAAGATGACTTCATTGCATTTGGCCACTATAATCCTTGGAACTACTCCTGATCTGTAAACAGCAGTGTCCTGAAGTAGCCAAGAAATGTGACTAGTCAAAAGTTATTTGTACTTATTAATTACAATTCTCTCCACATTAAATCACAAATATCAAGATCAAAAGAGGTAGAAAAGAATATATAACACAAACTCAATAAAGAATTAGCCCAGAAACAATAACCATTACTTAGTTCCTGTTGTTCAAGAATGTTCACATAATTCCAGGTCCTGCCTCATAAGCAAGTATGATAGAAGGCAGCTACCTTTTGATGCGTTGTTTCCCTCATATCTAAAAGTTCGATGATCTGTGGTCGGCACATCAAACGTGTATTAGCCAGTCTCTGCTCTGTGGTGAGGGACATTTCCTTCAGGAATTCCGAAGGTGTCAGCTAGAATTGAAAACAAAACAGCTGAAGATTCATAAATGGTTATACTGAAAAAGTGTTTTTGTAAGTGCCAGTAATGAATAATGTGTGCTTGCAGCTTTCAGGATAATTCTGTAATGCCACTAAGTTCCCTTATGAAATATTTAAGCTAACTAAATAATACAAAGGAAGTACCTGTGCACTTTTGAGTTCTTTGCACACTAATTTGAAAGGACATGTGGTTCCCATTTCCTTGTGATTTTTGAAGAAATCACACAAAAGAAACTGGGGGTAGGGAGTCAAGAAATTGCACTGGAACATATCCAAAAACCTTAACATTTATGCTCAGAGGAAGCATCTGAGTATACAAACCTGCTTCCAAAATCATTTCTAGTCTTCAGAGGTGAGGAATTTGAAATGCTTCTACTTCTCAACTGAAGTTACAACAAATAAGCAAAGCGTTTGGGTGTTTAGCTATCCTACTATAGCAGGTTAAAGAGGAATCTTGTGAAACAGGAAGGATCTAGGGAGTGTAACTGCACAGCCTAGAAATGAGTTTGAACTTCTTAGAAATCACAGGAGTGCATTTAGACCTCATTTTAAAAGAGACCTAAGGGGGCGCCTGGGTGGCTCAGTTGGTTAAGCGACTGCCTTCGGCTCAGGTCAAGATCCCAAAGACCCGGGATCGAGCCCCACATCAGGCTCTCTGCTCAGCGGGAAGCCTGCTTCTCCCTCTCTCACTCCCCCTGCTTGTGTTCCATCTCTGGCTGTGTTTCTCCCTGTCAAATAAATAAAATCTTAAAAAAATAAAATAAAATAAAATAAAGAGACCTAAGCCCATCATCAGATCCAGCAGCCACTCATATCCATACACCCAAACAGGAACACAAAATGCTTTAACACTTTCTAATATTATGAGAAAAAAAATGTAACCTACAATTTAAATAAAATCATTTAAATAACTCAACAAGACTTATTCAGCCAGGACTAAACACTATTATTTACTTATTGTTGTTCTGGAATATTCCAGGGCTTACTTTCTATGCAAGGGGATGATGATCATTCACAGCAATATAATGCTTAAGTATGTACCAAGACTTTTTTAAACAACCAGAGGTATATAATTTAGCTGATTTGTTTCACCTTGGGTTAAAATCAATGCTCTTCGAAATCCCTACAAAATTAATTTCTATGACTGAATCCATATAAATAAAGGCATATTTCTAATGCTGCTTCTTATTTGGTTTTTAAGGTTCTTTTTGATTGGAACCCAGATTGGAATACTAAAATGGTAACAAATATCAGCTATGTCACAGTTTAAATAAAAATAATGAAGTCTGAAAAGCAAAAGGTCAGGAGTTACTTTAAATATGAAATGATAACCACCACAAAAGAGAATGATGATAGGCTTTATTTTTCTCCTCAGAACATAACTTGAGACTGGTTTTTAAAATTTGGTAAATACTATCTTGAATCCTATAACTTGTTACTGATATTTTCTACAGCATGTGCTTTATAATTCCATTCTCATCATTAAAAATAGAAGTATGTTTTATTTTGAAGGACAGAGAAAAAATGTATTTTCCTTGATACCATAGTCATCATTTTGATACTCTCTGTTATGCAAATATGCAAACAGAAATAACTCTTGTCAATCAACAGATAGTACAATGTTGAGGTCAAACCCTATGAAATTCTGATACTTCATCGTTTTTGAACTACACAAATGACAGTCTCATAGGGCTCAACCTAACATTTAGAAAACCATCATAATTTCATTGCATAGTTTATTTCAACTGATTAACTTAAGCAATTCAAGTCTCTACTTTGAGGTACATAATTTCAAAAACTTCTTGGGCTTTCAAGAGGTGCCTCTGCTCTGCAGCAAGCCACCATGTTATCTACATTGATATTATCAGTCAGTAATTCTCTGTCTGGTTTCTGAGAATGCCAAATAGCAGCTGTCATTCTCCTGAGGAGACTGCATTAAGTCTTTTATGCTTGAGTGTCTTGGATACATTACCATTTGATTTGCTTCTTCTTTTGTGACCACCCTTGGACTCAAGGGTGGCAAAACCTTGCTTTGGAATCCTTGCAGCGTTCTCACTAACCCCATCTGAACAGCCTCCATAGACTCCTGGAGTGTTCTACTCGACATTCTTAGTTATTTCCTTCATTCACCTACAAGTGGGAAAAAAAATGGATCTAGAATAAATACAGTTAATTCCTGAATACAGGTCACAATTTTTTTAAAGCTTTCTCAAATACAAAAGGTTTAGAAAAGACTAATCTTCAAAAATACATCAAATGCTTGTACGAACGCCTTCACTAGAGGAGTCGATTCCATGTAATTGGTCCAGGTTTAACCTTATCCCAAAGTCTAGGATTCCTTTTAGACAAACCAAGTGATTCTGGACTGAACTCAGGGAAGACCTGGAAATACAAGTAGCTCCTACATTTGGTACTTTTGTTCTCCCAGATAAACATACACTTCTCAATAAATACCCTTCATAGTTTGCTACTTTATACTTATTTGACAATTCTCTCTCATGACACCCTCCAAACAGAAAAAAACTTAAGGCTTCAGGTCTTCAAAGCTGGGCAGAGACTTAAAAAGTAGCATGAGATAAGGTAAGGAAGAGGAAGTTTCTGGAGAATTTGTGATGTTTATAGTAACAAATAACTTATTAAATAGCCACTCCATATCTCCAAATCAAAGAGATAGGACATCTTCCCTCTACATATCCTTCCTTATGCCTTTAGTAGAACACTTGCAACTTTTAGTAGAACACTTGCATATATCACAAATGGGGATTTCTGTTTTCAGTAATAGCCAGCTAGTTTATCCAGCTCTATGTCCAAAAAATACAAACAAACAAAAACTAAAAATGCTTGAATACAAAGTAAAAAACCATAAAAGTCACTAAAAAGCTCACAAGACGGGGCACCTGGGTGGCTCAGTTGGTTAAAAAGCTCACAAGACAATAAGTCATTACCAGGCCAAACAGTGAGGAAAGAGGTGCATAAAAAAAATGTAATGAGGTACACTGAAGAAAAGCAGTAAAACACCCAAAGAAATGCATATGAAATGTTAAAAAGGTAAAAAAAGATCAGAGTACAAATGGCTGAAATAGCAGTCAGAGAAGATCCAACATGCCATAACTGGAGCCCATGAAGAAGAAAAATAAAGTTCTAGAATGGAACTAATATTTAAAACTATTATCCAATAAAAAATGTTTCCAGAAATAAAAGAAAACATAGTGAAAACGGACGGGTAGGGGCCCATGAAAACAGACCCAGATGGTCAAATCTGAGTCATATTATAGCACAACTACTAGACGTTTAGAGAAAATTTTAAACTCCTCATAGCCTCCAGACAAAAAGGTAAAATAACTTTGAGGGGCAAGAGAATTAAATGTCAATGGACCTTGAAAAAGCAACCTATGAAATGGGAAAATAGAGGACTATATTTTCCAACAACTTTAAAAAGTGTGAGCCAAGGATTTTATATACAGCCAAGCTCTCCCTCAATTACTGAAGCTACAGAAGAGGAGTTTTAGACACGTAAAAGCTCAGGGAAATTGTGAACAAGTTCCCTTCCTGAGGACTCTAGTAGAGGATGGGCTTCAGCCAACCAACAGGTGACTGGAGAGGACTGCAACGAAACTTTCATGTATTTAATTATAGAGCTAAGTTTAACAATGAAGTTGAAGACATGAGGAAAAAATAGATTTTAAACATATTTTCTGACAAAGAAAATAAGTCAGTCAGAGAAAGACAATTATCATATGATTTCACTGATATGAGGAATTTGAGAAACAAGACAGAGGATCATAGAGGAAGGGAGGGAAAAATGAAACAAGATGAAACCAGAGAGGGAGACAAACCATAAGAGACTCTTAATCTCAGGAAACAAACTGAGGGTTGCTGGAG
>PITA01009650.1:7916-76430 GCA_004023965.1 Spilogale gracilis | reverse complement strand
CTGAGCTGCTTTCATTATTCTCTCTTTATCTTTGTATTCTATAAGTTTCACTATGTTATATTTGGTGTTGACCTTTTTTGTTTGATTTTGAAGGGAGTTCTCCGTGTCTCTTGGAGTTGAATGCCTATTTCATTGCCCAGATTACAGAAGTTCTCAACTATAATTTGTTGAAATGACCTTCTGTCCCCTTTGCCACTCTTCTTCTTCTGGGACTCCTATGATATAGATATTATTTTGCTTTATGGAATTGTTGAGTTCCCTAAGTCTACCTTCCCAACTTAATAGTTTTCTTTCCCTTTTAGTTACATCTTCTTTATTTTCCATAAATTTTATCTCCTATATCACCTATCCACTCCTCTGCTTCTTCAGTTTCCAGTGATTATATTCAATCTGTTTTGCATCTGTTTTATAATAGCATTTTTTTTATTTCAGGCTGACTAGGTTTTACATATTTTAGTTTCTTCTCTCTTCTATTTTTTTTTCATGTTCAGCTCGTAGTCTTATAACTGTTGATCTAAATTTTAGTTCAGATATATTGCTTATATCTGCTTTGAGCAAGTCTCTGGCTGTGATATCTTCCTGACCTTTCTTTCACAGAGAATTACTCTATCTTGTCATTTTTGCTAAGTTTCTATCTTTTGAATGTTATGAAAGTTTGTTATGTTTCCTGCATGTCAGAGTAGTGGTATATTAAAAATAAGTCCTACACTCTCCAGTACCTGTCACTTCAGGAAGTGTTTCCTGTGTATGCTGTGTACACTCTCTTGTTGCATTTTGGCTGCTCTATCTCAGTGACTTATCTTTTGCAGAGTTCCTCCTTGATTTTAGTAGAGAGTTTTGGGACCATTGACTGGGTGTGCTTTGATATGTTTGTTAATATAAGCCTGGAAAATAAATTTAAAAATATCCGCATTCAAGACAAGAGGAAAGGAAAAGGAACAACAACAAAAAAATGAACAGACAAAAAGCCATGAGACTGATTCTAAATAAGAAGGAAAGAAGCAAAAAAGTAAGGAAAGAAAAAAATAAGGAAGCCTGATCTAAAAAGTAAAAGAAGAAAACAAACCAACAAATGAAAAAAAAAAAGTAAGCCTGATGCTAAGAAAAAAATTAAAAAATGAAGGAAAAATATATAAGATAAAAATATATAAGATAACATATATAAGATAAAAATATATAAGATAAAGAAGCTCACATCTTTCACATTTTCTCCTTCCAATTGTGCAGATTGTTTTCTTAATATTCAGATTCTATTCCTAGTTATTGACAATATTTTGACGTTGGGGTACCTGGGTGGCACTTGCTTAAGTGTCTGCTTAATTTAAGAAATTAAAAAAACAAGAAAAAAATTAAATATTAAAAGAAAAAGAAAAAAAAAAGAAGGAAGGCTTATCCTATTTTCACCAGAACTGAAGCTGACACTTTAGAGAATTATTTAATCAGTAGACTTGTTGTATGTGGGAGGGCTTGTGTTGCTCTTCTCATTGAGAGGCCCACTAGGCTGGCTCACAAATGAACTTGCCCTTGTAAAGATGCTCCTGCCAGGAACTGTTGGACTAGGTTCAGGGTAGGGGATTCCAGCCTCCACTGAAAGTACTGTGTTTCTCTCTGTAGAAAAGCAAACAATATCCTATGTTCTTGGCTTTTATCAGATTTCTGCCTTTAACCTGTGTGTGCTCAGACCATTGGTGCACCTGGCTCCACAGATCTCCCGTATTTTATCTCTGGTCAGTGGCTGGGATTCAAAACTCCCAACAGTAAAGGGTCTGGCAAAGTGCACCCCACTCCTTTCCCTCAGAGGAGAGCTTTGAGGTGTGCCCAGGAGCATCCTGAACCAGAAAAGCAGTTGCACAGTGTGTGTACTGTGTCTAGAGTCTATTGTGTCACACAGTGAAAAGTGATCAGGTTATCTGTCATCTGTGCATGATTCAGTCCCAGAAAAACACAGTTATTGTGTCTATTGATTCTTTTGTGACAGAGAATTAAAAGCAGCCACCACGTTATCTGCAGTCTGTAGTATCTCTGGTCTCTGCTCAGTTCTGTCTTAGAAAAGCAACTATTCAGTGTGCACAGTGGCTTGAGTCTATTGTGGATCACAGCAAAACTCCGCTATCAGGATATCTGACCTATGTGCACAGCTATTCCCCAGCTCCCAACGGGACTTTTTGTCTTTGGAGAGGTAAAATACACTCTTCCAAGTACTCCAGTCAGGGGAGTGATCTCTCCTGTGCTACCTAAGGGATCCCCTCACTGAGGCTTATTGAACAATCCCTACCTGCTGCACTCTCTCTGGCTCTCTCCCTCAACTTTGTTACACAAAAAGGGTTCCCTTCTTTCACAGCCCTATGGCTTTCCTTTTCCCCAATTCCCAGTTCCGAAGCTCACATCTTTCACATTTTCTCCTTCCAATTGTGCAGATTGTTTTCTTAATATTCAGATTCTATTCCTAGTTATTGACAATATTTTGACGTTGGGGTACCTGGGTGGCACTTGCTTAAGTGTCTGCTTAAATCGCTAACTTCCTAAGTGTCTGCCTTCAACTCAGGTCATGATCCCAGGGTCTTTGGATCAAATCTCACATATGGATCTCTGCTCATCAGGGAGTCTGCTTCTCCTTCTGTCTGCTTCATTTTCCTGCTTACGTGCTCTCTCTCTGTCATAAAATCTTTAAAAAATAGTTTGATGCTGATCTAGTTGTTTTTAGGGGACAAGTGAAGCTCAGGGACCCCTACTACTCTGCCATCTTAGCTCCTCCTCCAACTAAGTGCCATTTAAATAAAAACTTCAAAAAATAACCACCTTTGCATCTTTTCAGTATTCAAATCAATAATTTCCTGAGTTCCTTAGGGAAGATACATTGCTGTTGGATAGTTTGTTTGCATTCCACTTGGACCAGGTCACCAGAGAATCAATGTGATCATATTTCCTGTTGGTCAAAATATTTTTACCTAGGACACCTGGGGGCTCAGTGGGTTAAAGCCTCTGCCTTCGGCTCAGATCATGATCTCAGGGTCCTGGAATCGAGGCCCGCATTCGGCTCCCTGCTCGGCGGGGAGCCTGTTTCCTCCTCTCTCTGCCTACTTGTGATCTCTCTCTCTCTCTCTCTGTCAAATAAATAAATAAAATCTTAAAAACATATTTTTACCTAAATTTTCATGTTGTGGTGATATTCACAGGATGTGTTTATCGATCTTTTCCACTCACTGGGAAACAGGTATAGGAGAAAAATATTTTACACTTTACTCATTAGTGGGCTCAGGTACAAAAGTTATCCTTTCAGATCAATTCACTTGGTCTTTTGATTCTTTAATTACAAATTTAAAGTCATGATGGTATCTTGATTTCTGTTTATGTACTTCAGAAACAGTCAGAATGATCTAATTGTTTATTCTTTGTACTCTTCACTCTTTCCATAATGGTCTAATGGAGCAGTCATTTAAGGTTGGCTTCTTCCATTCTGGTGACTGCAGGTTAGCTTTAGCAAACTGTTTGTCATGTGTGCTGTTGACCACTTGTTTCATATATTTCAATACCTTTGGGTTCCTCTCTTCCCTTGAACCAAATCTGATAGTGTAACTAAAACCAGAGTGTTTTGGAGACTCCGTTGCTTTCAATCATCCAGGGTACCAACTGTTGAAGTTCAGTAATAATTATTGGTTTGAATTTCAGAAAAGACAATACAGTCTGCTTAAGTCTTATGAATCATAATAGGATTACCAGATTTATCAAAAAAGCACAAAATGTTAATTTTATATTTCAGAAAAAATATTGTGATGCACCTCAGTGTATTATGTCAAGGACTTAGGGAAGTGAGGGTTTTCTTTGCTATTTTATAAAAAGTTGGGGAATAGGGGAGCAGGTTAAATTAATATATTCACTTTAATATTCATATACTCACAAACCTGTAGATATTTTCCTCTTTTACATATATGTCCGTACATATATGTACCCCCTATTATTAAGACTTCCAGATTAAATTGAATTATTTTTTCTTTAATATGCTAAAAAGGAATTTTGAGGATGTAATTAAAAATCTTAAGGTTGGAAGGATATCTTGGATTTTTAAAAAAAGTTTTTATTTTAATTCAAGTTAATTAACATACAGTGTAATATTAGTTTTGGGTGTACAATACAGTGATTCAACAATTCCATACATCACCTATACCATTGCTTTTTTTGGTGATGGTAGGGAGGTAGGTAAGACCTGACATTTATTTTCTTTTCCTCAAGTGTTCAATTAAATTCTGGTTAGTTAACATACAGTGTGATATTAGTTTCAGGTGTAGAATTCACTCATTCATCACTTACACAGAACACCCAGTGCTCATCACAAGTGCCCTCTGTAATCCCCATCACCTATTCAAAGAAACTGCTGTACATGTTTGCTCTGGTAATCATCAGTTTGTTCTCTAATGGTTAAAAGTCTGTTTCCTGGTTTGATTCTATTTTTCCCCCTGCCATGTTCATCTGTTTTGTTTTTGAAATCTCACATATGATTGGAATCATATGTATATACCACATCTTCTTAATGCATTTATCAGTCAATGGACACTTGGGCTGCTTCCAAGATTTGGCTATTATTGATAATGTTACAGACATAGAGCTTCATGCATCCCTTTGGATTAGTTTTTTTTTTTTTTTTTTTCATTCTTTGGGTGAATAGCCAATAATGGGATTGCTGGATCATAGGATAGTTCTATTTTTAACTTTAGAGGAGTTTTCCACTGTGACTGCACCAGTTTGCATTCCCACTAACAGTGCTGGAGGATTCCCCTTTCTCCACATCCTTATAAACACCTAATGTTTTTTGTGTTGTGGATTTTAGTCATTCTGATCAGTGTGAGGTGGTACCTCATTGTAGTTTTGATTTGCATTTTCCTGATGTTAAGTGATGTTAGGCATCTTTTCATGCAGAGTATCTGTTGGCCATTTTTATGTTTTCTTTGGGGGAAATGCCTGTTCCTGTCTTCTGCTCACTTTTATTATTTTTTATTTTTTTTTTATATATTTTTTAAAGATTTTATTTAATGACAGAGAGAAACACAGCCAGAGAGGGAACACAAGTAGGGGGAGTGAGAGAGGGAGAAACAGGCTTCCCGCTGAGCAGGAAGCCCAATGTGGGACTCGATCCCCGGTCTCCAGGATCATGACCTGAGCCAAAGGCAGTCACTTAACCAACTGAGCCACCCAGGCGCCCCTTCTGCTCACATTTAAATTGAATTATTTGGTTTTTTTGTGTTGAGTTTTATAAGTTCCTTATGTATTTTTTATACTAATCCTTTAACAGATATGTCATTTGCAAATATCTTCTCTCATTCTGCCCTTTACTTTTGTTGTTTTCTTCACTGTGTAGAAGATTTTTATTTGTATCAAGTTCCAATAGTTTATTTTTGCTTTTGTTTTCCTTCCCTCAGGAGACATACCTAGAAAAAGTTTGGTATGACAAATGTCAGAAAAGTTACTGCCTGTATTCTCTTCTTGAGTATTTAGGATTCAGGTCTCACAATTAGGCCTTTAATCCGTTTTGAATTTATTTTTTTTTGTATGGTACAAGAAAGTGGTAAGTGTACTCTTTTGCATGTTGTTGCCCAGTTTCCCCACACCATTTGTTGAGACTGTTTTTTCTCATTGAATATTCTTTCCTGGTTTTGTGAAGAATAATTGACCATATAATTGCAGACTTATTTCTGGGTTCTTTATTCTGTTCCATTGATCTGTGTGTTTATTTTTGTAACAGTACCATATAGTTTGGTTACTACAGCTTTAAGGGACAACAAAGTCCAGTCTTGTGATTCTTCCTGCTTTACTTTATTGTTTGAAGATTGTTTTGGTAATTTGGGGTCTTTGTAGTTCCATACATATTTTAAAATTGTACTAGCTATGTGAAACATGTTGTTTTTATTTTGATAGAGATCTCATTAATTTGTGTAGATTGCTTTGTGTAGTATAGAAACTTTAACAACACGTGTTCTTTTTTTTTTGATTTTAATTTTAATTTATTTTCAGTGTTCCAAGATTCACTGCCCATTCCCCACACCACTCCATGCAATAGGTCCCCTTAGTACCCACCACCAGGCTCTCCCATCCCCCACCCCCTTCCCTCCAAGTTCTTCAGTTTGTTTCTGTGTCCAAAGTCTCTCTTGTTTTGTTTCTCTCCCTGAATTACCCTACTTCCCATTTACTTTTCTTCTCCTACTGTCTTCTATATTACCCCTATGCACTGCAAGTAAGTGAAACCATGTGATACTTGACCTTCCCTACTTGGCTTATTTCACTCAGCATAATCTCTTCCAGTCCATTCCATGTTGCTACAAAAGTTGGATATTCATCTTTTCTGATGAAGGCGTAGTATTCCATTGTATATATGTACCACATCTTCTTTATCCATTCATCTGTTGATGGGCACCTTGGCTCTTTCCACAGTTTGGCGATTGTGGCCATTGCTGCAATGAACATTGGGGTGCATATGGCCCTTCTTTTCACTACATCTGTATCTTTGGGGTTAATGCCCAGTAGTGCAATTGCAGGGTCATAGGGTAGCTCTATTTTTTAATTTTTTAAGGAATCTCCACACTGTTTTCCAAAGAAGCTGCACCAGCTTTCATTCCCATCAACAGTGTAAGAGAGTTCCTCTTTCTCTGAAGCCTCTCCAACACTTGTTGTTTCCTGACTTGTTAATTTTGGCCATTCTGACTAGTGTAAGGTGGTATCTTAGAGTGGTTTTGATTTGAATTTCCCTGATAGCTAGTGACGATGAACATTTTTTCATGTGTCTGTTAGCCATTTGTAGATCTTCTATGGAGAATTGCCTCTTCATCTCTCTTGCCCATTTTTTGATGTGTTCATCTTCTTTTTGGATGTTGAGTTTGAGGAGTTCTTTATATATCTTGGATATCAGCCCATTGTCTGTAGTGTCATTTACAAATATCTTCTCCCATCCTGTGGGTTGCCTCTTTGTTTTGTTGACTGTTTCCTTTGCTGTATAGAAACTTTTTATTTCGATGAAGTCCCAGAAGTTCATTTTTACTTTTGTTTCCTTTGCCTTTGGAGACATGTCTTGAAAGAAGTTGCTGTGGCCGATGTCAAAGAGGTTACTGCCTATGTTCTCTTCCAGGAGTTTGATGGATTCCTGCCTCACGTTGAGGTCTTTCATCCATTTTGAGTTTTCCTTTGTGTGTGGTGTAAGAGAATGGTCTAGTTTCATTCTTCTATATGTAGCTGTCCAATTTTCCTGGCACCATTTATTGAAGAGACTGCCTTTTTTCCACTGGATATTTTTTTCCTGTTTTATCAAAGATGATTTTTGAATATGTTTGTGGGTCCATATGTGGACTCTCTACTCTGTTCCATTGGTCTATTTCTCTGTTTTTGTGCCAGTACCATGCTGTCTTGGTAATCACTGCTTTGTAATAAAGCCTGAAGTCAAGGTAATGATGTGTCCCCAGCTTTCTTTTTCTTCTTTAGTATTTCCTTAGTGATTCGGGGTCTTTTTTGGTTCCATATAAATTGTAGGAAAGTTTATTCCAATGCTTTGAAGAATGCTGGTGGAATTTTTATTGGAATGACATTGAAAGTATAGATTGCTTTGGGCAGTATAGACAATTTGACAATGTTTATTCTTCCGATCCATGAGCATCGGATGCTCTTCCATCTTTTTGTGTCTTCTTCTATTTCTTTCATGAGTTTTCTGTAGTTCCTCAAGTACAGATTCTTGACTTCTTTGGTTAGTTTTATTTCTAAGTATCTTACGGGTTTTGGTGCTATAGTAAACGGAATCACTTCTCTGATTTCCCTTTCTATATTTTCATTGTTAGTGTATAAGAATGCAACTGATTTCTGCACATTGATTTTGTATCCTGCCACATTATCAAATTGTTGTATGAATTCTAGTAGTGTGGGGGTAGAGTCTTTTGGGTGTTCCACATAGAGTATCATGTCATCTGCTAAGAGAGAGAATTTGACTTCTTCTTGCCAAGCTGAATACCTTTTATTTCTTTCTGTTGTCTGATTCTGTTGCTAGGACTTCTAACACTATGTTGAATAGTAGTGGTGATAGTGGGCATCCTTGCCTTGTTCCTGATCTCAGAGGAAAGCCTGTCAGTTTTTCCCCATTGAGGATGATATTCACTGTGGGTTTTTCATAGATAGATTTTATGAGGTTGAGAAATGTTCCCTCTATCCCTATACTTTGAAGAGTTTTGATCAGGAATGGATGTTGTATTTTGTCAAATGCCTTTTCTGCATCAATTGAGAGTACCATGTGGTTTTTCTCTCTTCTCTTACTGATTTGTTCTATCATGTTGATTGATTTGAGAGTGTTGTACCACCCTTACATCCCTGGGATAAAATCCACCTGGTCATGGTGGATAATCTTTTTTAATGTATTGTTGGATCCTGTTGGCAAGGATATCGTTGAGAACCTTGGCATTCATATTTATCAGCGATATTGGTCTGAAGTTCTCCTTTTTGATGGGGTCTTTGTCTGGTTTGGGGATTAGAGTAATGCTGATTTCATAGAAAGAGTCTGGAAGTTTTCCTTCCATTTCTATTTTTTGAAAGAGCTTCAGGAGAACAGGTGTTATTTCTTCTTTGAATGTTTGGTAGAATTTCCCAGGGAATCCCTCTGGTCCTGGACTCTTGTTTTTGGGGAGGTTTTTGATCACTGCTTCAATCTCATTACTACATATAGGTCTATTCAAATTGTCAATGTCTTCCTGTTTCAGTCTTGGAAGTTTACAAGTTTCTAGGAATGTATGCATCTCTTCTAGGTTGTTAAACTTATTGGCATATAATTGTTGATAGTATGTCTTTCCAGTTCTTTGTGTCCTCCTCAATCTTTTATTTGTATTTTATACTTTTCAGAGTACAGATCTTTTACCTCTCTGGTCAGATTTATTCCTAGGAATCTTATTTTCAGTGCAATTGTAAATGAGATTGATTCCTTGATGTCTCTTTTTGCTGCTTCATTATCAATGTATAGGAATGTAAACAGTTTCTGTAAATTGATTTTGTATCCTGTAACTTTAATGACTTTGTTCATCAGCTTTAGCAAATTTTTGGATGAGTCTTTCAGGTCTTCTATGTAGAGTATCATATTGTCTACAAATAGTAGAAGTTTTAATTATTCCTTACTGATTTGCATGCCTTTTATTTCTTTTTGTCTGATTGCTGCAGTTAGGACTTTCAATACCATGTTGAATAAAAGAGATGAGAGTAGACATCCCTCAGTTCATGATTATAAAACAATATAAAGATTATGTTCTTTTTAATTAAAACATTTTACATGAATACACTTTTAAATACATACATAAATAAATAAATACGTCAGTCCCTCTCACATATGAAATGGGTGCATTGAGCATGATATTTTATTTTTGAAATACAGTGAGCTATTAGAAATTATTAACATGTGGATGTTTTGTAGAATCTGTTAATTTATCTAGTACATACGAAGGGCCATTATCAATAGTATTGTTGTAAATTTCAGAATTGCTCAATAGTCCTCTTATAAATTTGTATTTTTGCCACATTTAGTGTTCTGTGACATCCCTCATTCCTGATTGTTAATTAAAAAAGACTAGTTGTGGAGAGCAGGAAAATGGCAGTGGAGTCCGGCCCTAGGCTTGCCTCATTCCATGAACATGACTAGATAACAAGCAAATCATCCTAAATACTCCAGAAGTAGACTTGAACACTGATGGGACAAATTCAATAACTAAAGGGAAATAAGAAGCCGCATTTAAGAAGGTAAGAGGTGCAGAGATGTGTTTTAGGGGAGAAATTGATCATGGGTTCTGTGGAAGGGAGGGAGCCATTGTCATAGACAAGGGCAAGAGAAAAGAGAGGATCAAACAGAGTAATGGACAAGGAGACTGTTTCCTCAAAGCCATTGGCTGGGGAAATGGGAGTACCTGAATATTATAGGTTCTTTCAACCAGCAAGGCTTAAAGTTTGGAGTTTCAAAGGCCAAGGCTTGGCTGGAATAGAGCCTAAAGGGTACTGTGCTGCTCCCAGGGAGAAGGCAGGCAAATAACTGGGGAGCAGACAACATAGAAGCAACAATCTGGAGAAAACCTAAGGAACATCGGTGCGACATTATTTGCTACTCTCCTAGCACTTCCCTGAGAAACAGCATTTATGGAAATACCTCTTTGGGAAAAATAGAGCAGCTTAGTGCCATTTATGTCCTCTGCACCTCAACATAAATACAGATCTATCTGTGGTAAACAGTGCAGTCCCAATCCAGGCTGCTTAACTTGCTTACACCAAGACTCACACACCTGTACTCCGGTGGAATTGCACTTCTCAGTCACACTTGCCCCAGTCCCAGTTCAGTGGGTCCTTCTGCAGAAGACCAGTAGAAACCCCTCCATACATCACATCTCCTGAAGTGACAGGGCCTCGCTTCTAGTGGAGATGGTGTCAAGTCTCAGTTCACAGGCAGACTAGAGTACACCTAGTTAAAACTCACCATATTCAAGTCAGGGACCAAACACTGACAACAGTAGGTATGGAGAGTCTCTGCAGGTGACTAGCCTAAAGGACAGAGCATTTGAACACAATAGCAGAGTTTACACAGCACACACCAGAGACATTCTTTGAAGTGCCAGATATTGCATGATCTCTTCTTCTCAAGACCATTATTTTCAGGGACAGGAGACAAAGCTGGATTTTCTAACAAACAAAAAAAAGACAGAGACTTAGACAAAATGCAAAGACAGAAGAATTTATCCCAAATGAAAGAACCATTGGACTTGTCCAGAGATATAAGTAAAATATATTTAACCAACATGCATGATAGAGGATCCAAGGCAATGATCATACAGATATATATTGGGGTTTAGAAAACAATAGTAGACATCAATGAGACCCTTAGCACAGAGACAAAAGGTATATAAAGGAGTCAGTCAGAGATGATGAGTACAATAAATGAAATTAAAAACAAACCTGATTCAATAAGCAGCAGGTTAGAGGAAGGGGAGGAATAAATTAATGGCATATAAAACAAAGTAGTGGAAAGCAGTGAAGCTGAACAAAAGAGAGAAGGAAGGATTATGCAAAAAGAGAATAGACTTAGGGAACTCAGTGATTCTATCAAACATAAGTCTTACTGGAGTCCCAGAAGAAAAGAGAGAAAGAAGGTAGCCACCTGGGTGGCTCAGTTGGCTAAGCATCTGCCTTCAGCTCAGGTCATAGTCCCAGAGTCCTGGGATTGAGCCCCATATCAGGCTCCCTGCTCAGTAGGGATACCGCTTCTCTCTCTGCCCCCACCCCAGCTCATGTTCTCTCTCTCACTCTCTCTTAAATAAATAAGTAAAATCCTTAGAGAGAGATAGAGATAGAGATAGAGATGATAGAGATAGAGATATAGAGATAGATAAAGAGAGAGAGAGAGAGGGAGAGAGAGAGAGAGAAAGAGAGAAAAAAGAGGTCAAAGAACATTTATTTGAAGAAATAGTAGTTAAAACTTTCCTAATTGGGGAAAGAAACAGATGCCCAGATTCAGGAGGCACAGAGAACTCCCTTCAAAATCCACAGAAACAGCAGAACAATACCAAGACATGTATTAAATTTGCATAATATAGCAATAAAGAAAATAATATCTTAAAAGCAGCAAGACAAAATAAGTCCTTAATTTGCAAGGGAAGACCCATAAATCTAGTTTGATATTTCTCAACAGAAACTTGCCAAGACAGAAGGGAGTGCCTTGAAATATTCAATATGTTAAATGGGAAAACATGCAGTCAAGAATATTCTATATAGCAAAACTATTATTCAGAATGGAAGAATAGATAGTTTTCCAAATAAACATGAAAGGAGCTCATAATAAGTAAACCAGTCTTGCAAGAAATATTAAAGAGGACTCCTTGAGTGGAAAGGAGACATCAGAAGTGACAATATAAAGACAGGAAACAGAAGAAGTAAAAATAATGTTTCTGTAAAAATCAGTATCTAGTATACACTAAGGGTCATTTAGTATATACTTAGTATATACCAAGGGTCAAAAAAGATAAAAATATAATAATATATACCTAAAATGTGTGGGGGGAAAGAAGAAAAGAATAGGTTCCGGCTTGAATGACCATCAACTTAATATAGACTGCCATTTGCAGAAAAGATTGTATAGAAATGTAATACCAGCCATATATAAAAAAACGCTAATGAACATGCAAAGAATGAAGAGAAAGAAATCCAAATATATCGCAAAGCCTAAAAAAAAAAAATAGAAAGACAAGAAATAATCAGAGAAAATTTTCAGAAGCAACCATAAAACATGTAATAAAATGGGAATAAATACATATCTACCAATAATTTATTTGAATGTATGGACTAAATGCTCCAAGCAAAATACATAGATGTAGGAATGGATAATACCTAAGTTTGTCATTTACTCTTAACATTCTGTAACCTCACTGCTTTGGGATGATGTTAAGGATGTTTCCCAGGTAATTTCCATTTCCTGACTCCTCCCTATAAACAAAATGGAAGTGACACTTTACCTGATTTTTTTTCTTTATGGTTTATGCTTATTGCATCTTAATTAAATATCTATTTAAAAAAAGCCCCATCGCTTTCCAGTACTCAGGGAGGGGTCCTTATGGCATTGTTTGTGTTCCTACCATAACCTACAGGGAACTTTCACAAAATCCAGAAGCCCTTGATGTCCTGAAATTGAATGAAGCTGTCCTCAAATTCCTTGCAACAGGAACACATTTATGTGACATCAACCTTGATTTTCAAATGCAACACTACATCTACAAAAGGAAAAGTTATGGCATCTATATCACGAATCTGAGGTGAACCTGGGAGAAACTGCTGGCAGCTCATGTTATGTTGCCATTGAAAACCCAGCTGATATCAGTGTCATATCATCCAGGAATACCAATAGGTGAGCTGTGAGAAGTTTGCTGCTGCTACCAGAGCCACTTTTATTTCTGGGTGCTTCACTCCTGGAACTATCACTAACCAGATCCAGGAAGCTTTCCAGGAGCTGTGACTTCTGGTGGTTACAGATCCCTGAGGTAACCACAAACCTCTCACATAGGAACCTTATGTTAACTGCTCCTGTGTAACACAGACTCTCCTCTGTGCTATGTGGACATTTCCATCACTTGCAACAACAATGAAGCTCACTTGGTGGACTGATGGGGAAATTGACCCTGGGGAAGTTCTGCATATGTGTGGCACCATTTCCCATGAATACCCATGGGAGATCCTGCCTGATCTCTAGTTCCACAGAGAGTCTGAAGATACTGAAAATGAAGATCAAGCCACTGCTGAAAGGCTATGACCAAGGAGGATTTCAGGGTGAATGTACTGCTCCAGTTCCTGAGTTCACTGCTGTTCATCCTGAGGTCTGAAAGCATGCAGGTGCCCTCTGTGCATGTTCAGTGGTTTCCTACTGAACACTAGAGCACTCAGCCTGTCGCTGAAGATGGGTGTGCAGCTCCCAATGCTCAGGCCACTGAAAGGGTATGAACAACCACTGTGAGGTCTTAAGCTGCTCATCCACAAACTCAAAGTTTAAATAAGGTTGACAGAAAATAAATAAATTCTCAGTTGAGAAAATAAAGTAAAACAAAGACCCATTTATATGCTGCCTGCAAGAGACTCACCTTAGACTTAAAGAACTGAAAATTGAAAGTGAGGTGTTGGAGAAACATATATTAAGCAAATGCATGTCTGCCAGGGGCCAACCCTGGCAACAGTCTGGGCTTCCAGAAGATGGTGACAGAGTCAGCAATACACAATGAGAGAGCCCTGAAGATGCTTTTCTGATCGCCTGCCAGGCATCTCTGCTTTGCTAGCTCTCAGTGTCTTTATTTATAGGCAACAAGTTAAAGATTCTCATGATGGAATTTTTTTTTTTTACAGAGAGTGATTTTTGATTACACAGTGTCTTTGTTAGAGAAATATAGTGCTTTGATCAGTGAAACATGTTTTTGCAGGTGCTCCTATCTACAATTCAGAGTTAACTCCTTAAACCAAACCAAGGACATGTTAATCACTAAGGTATTTTACAGTTTCTTACATTTGGTGCCTAGACGATAAAGGGTAGACTAATTATATAGTGTTTTTTAAGCAGGTCTTACAAACAAGAAGGCAACTGAAAAGCTTAGATGAGTTGTGTACAAAGTTTTAGCTACATTCTTAATACAATGACCAAAAGTTAGTCTCTCTGGTGTCAATAAGAAAGATAACTTCTTTTGCAAAGGTAAAAACATTTGCTCAAGCCTGTTTTTCATGACTGGGTACAGAACTCTTATTTATGTATCCTTTGTGTGCATGGCAATGTCCTTGTTAGTACAGTTTTATTTCTTATATTAAGCCCTTTATTTAACCATTTAAAAGCCCTGACAATCTCTTCCACAGAGCTGCAGGATATTTAAGATTAAGCTATTTTTAATGATGGTAAGTAGAAACAAAAGCATTTTCTTATATACCAGACATGGTTTTTAAATGTCAAGCACTCTGTACAAATAATGTCAAACAAGCAGGGTGGAGAAACTACTGCCCCATGCAAACTCCTCACACTTTGTGGGTGGGTCAGTGTTTCATGCCTTGCAGAGGGAAATCACCTAATTGACCATGCAGGTGGCTTGCGGCACATGACAGAAGAGAGTCAGAGTAGCAATACATAAACTGGAAAAACTATACTTTATTTAACTTTTTTCCAACACAAGACTTCTCATTTATTTACTTCTCATGAAGTAGATTACATATATTAGATCTTTTTTATTTTTTAAATAATAATTTTTTTTAATTTTTCAATGTTCCAAGATTCATTGTTTATGCCCCACACCCAGTGCTTCATGAAATTCATGCCTTCAATACCCACTACCAGGTTCACCCATCCCCCACCCCCTCTCTTCCAAAATGCTCAGTTTGTTTCTCAGAGTCCAAAGTCTCTCATGCTTCATCTCCCTCTCTGATTTACCCCAGTTCACATTAAATTTTTCTTCTCCCACTGTCATCCATGTTACTGCTTATGCTCCACAAGTAAGTGAAACCATATGATACTTGACTTTCTCTGCTTCACTTATTTCACTCAACATAATCTCCTTCAATCCTGTTCCTGTTGCTACAAAAGTTGGGTGTTCATCCTTTCTCATGGAGGCATAGTATTCCATTGTATATATGGACTATATCTTCTTTATCCATTTGTCTGTTGAAGGGCACCTTGGCTCTTTCCACAGTTTGGCGATTGTGGCCATTGCTGCTATGAATATTGGGGTACATATGGCCCTTCTTTTCACTACCTCTGTATCTTCGGGGTAAATACCCAGGAGTGCAATTGCAGGGCCATAGGGTGGCTCTATTTTTAATTTTTTAATCTCCATACTGTTTTCCAAAGCACCTGCATCAACTTGCATTCCCACCAACAGTGTAAGAGGGCCCCCCTTTCTCCACATCCTCTCCAACACTTGTTCTTTCCTGTCCTGATAATTTTGGCCATTTCAACTGGTATAAGGTGGTATCTCAATGTGGTTTTGATTTGAATTTCCCTGATGGCTTATGAGGACGAACATCTTTTCATCTGTCTGCTAGCCATTTTATGTCTTCTAGGAGAAGTGTCTGTTCATGTCTTCTGCCCATTTTTTGATGTGATCATCTATTTTTTGGTTGTTGAGTTTGAGGAGTTGTTTTGTTTTGTTTTGTTTTTGAGGAGTTCTTTATAGATCTTGGATATCAGCCCTTTCTCTGTAGTGTCATTTGTGAATATTTTCTCCCATTCTGTGGGCTGCCTTTGTTTTTTGACTGTTTCCTTTGCTGTGTAGAAGCTTTTTATTTTGGTGAAGTCCCAAAAGTTAATTTTCTCTTTTGTTTACTTTGCACTTGGAGATGTGTCTTGAAAGAAGTTGCTGTGGCCAATCCCAAAGAGGATACTGCCTATGTTCTCCTCTAGGATTTTGATAGATTCCTACCTCATGTTGAGGTCTTTCAACCATTTCAAGTTTATCTTTGTTTATGGTGTAAGAGAATGGTTGAGTTTCATTCTTCTAGGCGTAGCTTCCATTTTCCCAGCGCTATTTATTGAACAGACTGTCTTTTATCCACTAGATATTTTTTCCTGCTTTGTTGAAGACTATTTGACCATAGATTTGTGTGTCCATATCTGGACTCTCTACTCTGTTCCATTAGTCTATGTGGACAAACTATATTTTAAAATAGAGACTAACTTTTTGAGTAAACTGCACATTATTTTCTACAATGGCAACACCAGCTTTCATTCCCACCAACAGTGCAAGAAGTTTCTCCTTTCCTCACATCCTCACTAACACCTGTTTTTTCTTGTATTGTTAATTTTTGCCATTCTGACTCATGTGAGGTGATATGTCATTGTATTATTGATTTGTTTTTTGTTGATGATGAGTGATGTTGAGCATCTTTTTATGTGTCTGTTGACCATCAGCATGTCTTCTTTGGAAAAATTTCTGTTTATGTCTTCTTCCCATTTGCAATTAGATTATATTTATTTTTGTTTTTGAGTCTTATAAGTTCTTTATATATTTTTAGATATTACCCCTTTATTGAATATATCATTTGCAAATATCTTCTACCATTCCATATGTGTTTTCTAAATTTTGTAACCTCTTTGACATTGTCCATAGCAACTTCTATCTAGATATGTCTGCTGAGGCAAAGGAAATAAAAACAAAAATAAACTTTAAAACATGGATATGAATAAATAAAGAGGTAATTCTCAAAACAATTACCAGTTGCATATCTCAGATTAACAACAATATAAATTACTTTAACACTTATAGATGGAATTAACATGAATCTTTATATTTGTATTTATTTTGAAATAGTTAATCTTGTTACTTCAGTATCTATCTCTGTAATGATTATCTTTAAAAATTAAGCTTTTCCTATGATAGTTTTATATAATGCCATACATTTTTGTCATGGCATGTTTGTGAAGCAAATTTTATTACTCAATTCTGAAATCTACTTTTAGCAAATTTACTTTATTTTAGGAAATTACACAGAAACATAGTATTAATTGTTCTTGAACATATACTCACATATATTCTTTTACTTTTATTCACATATATTAACATATATTCTTTCCTGATCTTGTCATTCAGCTTGAGAACCTTAATAATATGAGATAACATCACATGCTTAAATAGTGGAATTGCTTACAGTTTTATCACTGTATTTTATCTTTTCCCCTAACTTGTGATTGTCCAAAAAAAAAAAAAATCTTAGTTTTTTTTTTTTAATCCTTCAGGTAAAGATGTTTCATCTACTTCAGATCAGGTAATACAAATATTAATTTGTGTGATAAATGTCAAAATACAGATGACTTCATTTAAGGATAACTTTAGGTTTTCCTTTTATTTCTAAATGAGTTTATCAAAATATTTCATGCTTCATATAATTTTCTTTATAATTTTAATGGAAAAATAGAGAAAATAAAAAAACAATATTTTAACTGATTTTAGTGACTAACAAATTCTACTGAAGTTTGTTATTTTAATTTTCAAAACTACTACAATAAATAAAATGAAATACATTTATAATTTGATGACTTATAATTTGATGACCATAAAACACTAATTCTTTTCAGCTTTTCATGTTGCCTTCCAATATTTAATTCCAGGAATTAGGATTTATATTTACAAATATGGTGGAAATTAATAGACAGAAACACGTTTATTCCTTTCAATACTACATCTCAAGCATCTTATTGTTTTAATTACAATATAGTATCTTAATGTTTTCATTTTTCTTTCATGGTCTATGTAACTGAGAATGTATTTAAACTCAAAATTTTAATTTTACTTTGTCTTATGAAGCTTTATTTTTTATGTAGTTTGATTAATTACTTTTTTGAGGTATGATTATTGCATATATTATGTCTGAATATGTGTGACTTCATGTCTACAATTACTTTTTTTAGATATTCAGAAGGATAATAATATCCTCCTTTTCTCTTTTGTTATTTGAAGTGAAATAAAACATAGTGGATAGTAGCTTGGAGCACAGCACATATTTGCTAAAATGAAGTCTGTAAGATATCAGGATTTGGATGAAGGGCTTTAGAAATTCGATATGTAAAATCACCATCAGACAAAAAAAAAGGAGGGGCAGTCACTGAGCTCAAATTTGATAGATGGTTCTGGATTCTTGATTATTATTATTATTATTATTATTATTATTATTATTATTATTATTATTTTGTGTCTGGCAGGAAAATGAAAATGGCAGTGGTTCTGAGGAACTGTGCTACTCCATCATTACTCACAGACCTTGTCGGAGGCCCTCCCTCATCTCCAATGATGATGGATATGAGAATATTGACTCTACTACAAAGAGAGTGAAGCCATTTAGAAATGGGTCAGAAACCGAATATGCCCTTGTCAAGATGACTTGTGTTACTAGGCCTTCTTCCTGTACACTTGAGCATGATTATGAACTTGTGCTTCCCCACTAGAAATCTCATTCTTCATCATCTTACACTAATAAAGATGATACAAAATATGACCTCCAAGAGTGTTTCTGCATCTTTGGAACATGACAACTCTGTGGTTTGATTTAAGCCATATAAATTGCCCTAATGGTATAAAATATTCTACACCTTTTCATTTGTAAGATTTGAAAAAATGGATATGATGGAACCTTCCTAGGGCAATGGACATCCATAGATATACTATGTAATATCCAATTCCAACACTGCTCCCCAAATTCCAAATACCAAAAATTTCCACTCATAATTATCCATTTAACTTTTGAGGTATAATCTACTCAATAAACTTTTAAAATATAAGACACTTTGCTAACCTGTTTTTAACTTAAATTTTGATTTTTTATGTATTAGTAATTCTTGTTTGTAAATTGTGTTAAGTGTTCCAAGAATCCATAGGTTTTGATATTGACCTTCCTTACAGGGGAACCTAAGATCACTAAAAAAGAAGTGTGTCAAGTTTAGTTATCCATTGTTTTTTCCTAAAATGGTGAATCAGAGGATTCTGCTCAAAGATTAGCAAAAAAACAAAAACAAAAACAAACAAACAAAATATAAAAGTAAATATTGTGCACATCGCTTTGTTCACAACATACTTATTAATTTAATCTATTAAAGGTTACCTCTGCTGAAGGATTGTGAAGAGTGTTTGTCCTTAAAATTCAGGCATGTTGGTAGTTCTGGGAAGATGGTAGAGTAGGAATATCCCGAGATCACTTCACTCCAAAAACACACTGATATAATAGATATATTAGTATAACTAACTATGAGAAGGACCTGGAGACTGGAAGAACAGATTTTCTATAGTTAATTATCAAGAAGAGGTAATATCAGAAATGGTAGGAAGGACAGATACATTGGGAAACAAGTACCTGGCAAGACTAACCACAAACAAAAGGGACAACCAAAGTATGGTGAAAGAAGAGAATAAGACTTCTGGGCACCTGGGTGGCTCAGAGGGTTAAGCTTCTGTCTTTGGCTCAGGTCATGATCTCAGGGTCCTGGAATCGAGTCCCACATCAGGCTCCCTGCTGAGTGAGGAGCCTGCTTTCCCCTTTTTCTCTGCCTGCCTCTTTGCCTGCTTATGATCTCCCTCTCTGTCAAATAAATAAATAAAATCTTAAAAAAAGAGGGTAAGACTTCCACACCAGGCACCCCATGTATAGGGGTCCTGCATTAAGACCAGTCCCCATAATTTTTGGCATTGTTTACAAGTTGGGCTTAAATTTGTGGGATTCTACAGTCAGCAGTCCTTAACTCCAGATACTTTAAAAATCAGTGAACTTAGCTCCAGGGGAACTGGAGGACAATAGAAAACTGAATCTCCACCCTTAAAGAGCATAAAAAATAACACTGCTGAGATACAACATGGAAGCAGCAATTTAAAAAGTGTCTGGAATATACAAGAACAGATTTATTTACTAGTCTCTAGTAGATAAATACTTTTCCAAGAACAAAAAGGCATCATATTCTAGATAGCCAGCCATTTCTGAGGATAAATGGGAATGCCCTCCACCTACCTTGTTAACACCACACACTTCCCCCACATTTTCTTCCCCTGCAGATGTACCCCATTCAACCCACCCAACTCTGTAGGCCTCTCTCCAAAGGAACTACTGCCCCAACACACCTTGGAAACAACCCCAACAGGGACCAGCACCATTTGGAAGGAACTCCTGCCCTGGGGAGAGGAAAAGATAAGGAGACCAGTGCACCGGTAGTCCAAGCAGCTGACTCTTCTAGCTGGCAGCACAGAGAGATCACACTACTAATTAGTGAAAATTCAGCCCTGGTGGGTGAAGTGGGGACAGGCATCTTATTTGACTGGTCCCACCCACCAAGGAAAGCCTTTCAGGGGACATTATCAGGAAATGTACCCTGAAAGATGTTGTGAATGCAGTCCATTAGTTGGACTGGGAGTGGGCCTCTGGTCTGATGGCCAGGATAGCCCAGATTAGTCTCTTAGGGGGCAGCATAGTGAGGGTGCCCTGCAGGTCAGTGTGACTGTGGTCCCAGAAAACAGGCTGAGGAAGGCATCAGCTCTGACTGGTGACATGGCAACTACAAGCCAACTGTGGCTCCAGAGATGCCTATTAACAGAGCAGGAACAAAACCCTGCCTAGTGTGTCAGGACATTGCAGCCAACTGGACTGAAAATAAACATGGTTCAGCCACAAGACTTGGGCACATAAAACTTACATAGGAGACACACCTCAAGTGCTTAGTCTGATGAATAAGGAATATTGTATGACAGGGCACCATAGGGTCATTTCTTATAAGCCCACTATTTTTAAGTTCTGGAACATAGCTGACTTTCCTAATACAGAGAAAGAAACAGAGTCAGACAAAATGAAGAAACAGAAGAATATGTCTCAAATTAAAAAAAAGAAAAAAAGAAGAGTTGGAAATCTTAGTGAGACCTTCAACAAGGATGTATTAAAAATGACTAGAAATGAAGAACATGATAACTGAAATAAAAAGTACATTAAAGGGAATCAGCAAAACATTAGAGGAAGCAAAAGAGCAAATCAGTGATCTGGAAAAAATTATAATGGAAAGTATTAAAGTTGAATAGCAAATAGAAAAAAATAATATTAAAAAAATAAAAATTAAGGGAGCTAGGTGACATCATCAAACCTAATAACATTGGCATTATAAGGATCCCAAAAAGAGAAGACAGAGACATAAGGGCAAAAATTTTATTTGAAGAAATAGGTGTGTGTGTGTGTGTGTGTGTGTGTGTGTGTGAGAGAGAGAGAGAGAGAGAGAGAGAGAGAGAGAGAGAGAGAGTATGGGGAGGGGTGGAGCTCTCCAGCTCTTCTTACCTCTCGAAAATGAGCCACACCATGAAGATGCAGAAGGCCAGGGGGAAGGCGAGATAAAGGTCCTCAGCCTGTGGGAAGATGGCTTCCTCCAGGTTCTTCAGGACTTCTCTGCTGTCCAGCAGGTTCTGTGTGTCCTCAAGCATCTACAACGGGAATTGCTGGCAATCAGTGAAAGAACCTCGCTTTGATGTCTGATGCAAGAGTATTACTTCTCTAAGACTTGTGGCTCTACTTATTTCTTTCATGATGTCTGAAAAGTGAGATTAAAGTTTCATGGAATAATTTTTTGATGAGGTTGGGAAGATGGCGGAAGGCCAGGTGACCCCATTTTGGGGAGTCCCCTGAACTGAGCTCAATTCCTGCAAAAAACACGATAGGAACACTATGAGAACCCATGAAATAAGCCTGAAATGAGATATTTTGCACTTCTGGATAACTGCGTGGGACAAGGAGCATCAGCAAAGAGGTAGAGTGGAGTGAGAGCAATGGAGTGATATCCAAAGACAAGGGGCATGGGGAAGAAAGCCCGCAGAGTTGACCCATTGGAAGACAATACCCCAGCACAAAAGTGCTCTGTGTTTGGGGAACAACAGCAGATTACAGTCTGATTTAAAGCAAACAAAAACAGAGTGCTAGAGGGGCTTCGGGGAAATGGGGATATAGATCAGCAGAGAGAAAGTGCGCCTGGTGCTGTGTGGGAGGGAACATAGTGGAGCAGAGTCTATTTTTCCACCACTTTTTTCCTTTTTTTTTTCTTTTCTTTCCTCTGTTGCTTTTCACTGCTGCTTCTCTCCATCCCATGGGCCAGGTGCGGACCCCTCAGGGAAGGCAATTTTGCCCACTTGAGCGGGATGTGCGGGGCTGCGGGACCTCAGTCCCGCCTGCGTGGGGGTCACCACAGACTCCCAGGGCACAGACAACATTGCACAGCCCAAAATCAGTTGCGGTTTTCCTGGCATGGAACAAAATGACAATTGGGGGCTTTGGACAGGAATCAAACAAGCGTTTGCTCCCACCCCGCCGTAACATAGAAATGGAATTCAGGGCAGCAATCATCCAAGCAATGGCTAATTTGGAAAGAACATTAGTCTCAAAATGAACCCTAATAAGAGAAGTGAAAGTGGAGGTGAGAAATGCTATTAAGAGATGCAATCTAATTTAAATATACTAAGAGCTAGAGTAAGTGAAGCTGAAGATCCTATCTGTGATTTAGAAGACAGATGGATTAAGAAGGAGGAGCAAGAGATGTCTTGAAGCAAACAGCTAAAATCCCATGAAAACTGAATAAGGCAAATAATGATGCCATGAAACGCTCCAATATCAGAATTATTGGAATCCTCAAAGGAGTTGAGAGAGAGAGAAGCCTAGAAGATATAGTTGAAAAAATCATGGATGAAAATTTCCCTAATCTGGGGAATGAAACTAATGTTCATGTCCTAGAGGCAGAGAGGACACTCCCAAGATCAATGAGGCCAGAAAAATCTCCAGGCACATAAATGTGAAATTGGTGAATCATAAAACCAAAGAATGTGTCTTAAGGGCAGCTAGGAGTAAGTGATCCCTTAGCTATAGAGGGAGGACCATCAGAATAATGTCAGACCTTTCCACAGAAACCTGGGAAGCCAGAAAGGGCTGGCAAGGCATATTCAGGAAATTACATGACAGAAATATGCAACCAAGGATAATGTACCCAGCAAGGCTGACTTTCAGAATGGAAGGAGAAATAAAGAGCTTCCAGGACCGCCAAGGTCTAAAAGATTATGCAACCACCAAGCCAGCACTACAAGAAATACTAAGAGGGGTTTTTATAAAAGAGAAATGAATGCAAGAGTGACACAGAATAGAAATGTACAGCAGTAATCTATAGAAACATGAACTCCACAGGAAACATGATGTCAATACAAACGTATCTATCAATCATCACTTTCTATGTGAATGGCCTAAATGCTCCAATAAAAAGGCACAGGGTTGCAGACTGGATAAAATGACAGGAACCATCCATATGCAGTGCTTCAGAAGGGACACATTTTCAATCTAAAGACACTTCCAGATTGAAAATGAGGGGATGGAGGACCATGTTCCATGCCAATGTACCCCAAAAGAAAAGCCAGGGTAGAGATTCTCATATCAGAAAAGTTGGATTTTAATCTAAAGACTGTAGTCAGAGACACAGAAGGACACTACATCATTCTCAAAGGGTCTATACAACAAAAAGATCTAACAATTGTAAATATTTATGCCCCCAACATGGGAGCAGCCAACTACATAAGCCAACTGTTAAGGAAAATAAGGAGCTATATTGAACAAATGCATTAATTGTAGGGCATATTCACACACCATTCTCAGCAATGGAGAGATCATCAGAAAATCAACAAAGAAACAAGAGCCTTGAATGACATATTGGACCAGATGGATCTCATAGATATATTCAGAACATTCCACCCGAAAACAGCAAAATACTCATTCTTCTCAAGTGCACATGGAATTTCCTCCAGAAGAGACTACATTCTAGGTCACAAATCAGGGCTCAACTGATACCAGAAGATTGAAATTATTCCCTGCATATTCTCTGACCACAAAATGCTGTGAAACTGGAACTCAAGCACCATAAAATGTCAGAAGAAAATTGAACACTTGGAAGCTAAAGACGATCTTGCTCAAGAACATGTGGATCAAACAGGAAATCAAAGAACTTAAACACTTCATGGAAACCAATGAGAATGAAGATACATTGATCCAAAACCTATGGGATACAGCAAAGGCAGTCCTGAGGGGGAAATACATAGCCATCCAAGCCTCACTCAATAAAAAATGAAAAATCCCAAATACACCAACTCTTTTTTTTTTAAAGATTTTATTCATTTGACAGAGAGAAACACAGGCAGAGAGGGAACACAAGCAGGGGGAGTGAGAGAGGGAGAAGCAGGCCTCCCACCGAGCAGGCAGCCCGATGCAGGGCTTGATCCCGGGTCTCCAGGATCATGACCTGAGCCGAAGGCAGTCGCCCAACCAACTGAGCTACCCAGGCGCCCATCAAATACACCAACTCTTATTACACCTTAAAGAACTGGAAAATCAACAAAAAAATAAACCAACCCCACTCTAATAATTAGGATTAGAGCAGAGATGAAAGAATCAGACACTAAAGATACAGTAGAACACATCAATGAAAGTAGAAGCTGGTCCTTTGTAAGAATCAACAAGATCCATAAACCTTTGCCCAAACTAATCCAAAAGAAAAGGGAGAAGACCCAAATTAATAAAATTATGAATGAAATGGAAGAGAGCACTGCTACTACCAAGGAAATAGAAACAATCATCAGGAATTACTATCAACAATTAGATGCCAATAAGCTTAACAATCTAGAAGAGAAGGATACATTCCTAGAAACCTATAGACTTTGAAGACTGAAACAGGAAGAAGACATTGATAATTTGAATAGACATATACCTATTAATGAGATTGTAGCAGTGATCAAATACCTCCTCCAAAACAAGAGTCCAGGACCAGACGGATTCCCTGGGAATTCTACCAAACATTCAAAGAAGAAATAACACCTATTCTCCTGAAGCTCTTTCAAAAAATTGTAACAGAAGGAAACTTCCAGACTCTTTCTATGAAGCCAGCTTTACACGAATCTCCAAACCAGGTAAAACCCCATCAAAAAGGAGAACTTCAGACCAATATCGCTGATGAATATGGATGCAAGATTCTCAACAAGATCCTTGCCAACAGGATCCAACAATACATTAAAAATATTATTCACCATGACCAGGTGAGTTTTATCCCAGGGATAGAAGGGTGATTCAACATTCGCAAATCAATCAACATGATAGAACAAATCAGTAAGAGAAGAGAGAAGAACCACAGGGTACTCTCAATTGATGCAGAAAAGTCACTTGAGAAAATACAACATCTGTTCCTGATCAAAACTCTTCAAAGTACAGGTATAGAGGGAACATTTCTCAACCTCCTAAAATCTATCTACAAAAAACCCACAGTGAATATCATTCTCAATGGGGAAAAACTGATAGCCTTCCCTCTGCGATCAGGAACAAGACAAGCATGCCCACTCTCACCTCTACTGTTCAACATAGTGTTCAACATTGTCCTAGCAACAGCAGTCAGACAAGAGAAAGAAATAAAACGTATTCAGATTGGCAAAGAAGAAGCCAAACTCTCTCTCTTTGCAAATTACATGATACTCGATGTGGAAAACCCAAAAGACTCTACTCCCACACTACTAAAACTCATACAACAATTTGGTAATGTGGCAGGATACAAAATCAATGCACAGTAATCAGTTGCATTCTTATGCACTAACAATGAAATATAGAAACTGAAATCAGAGAAGCGATTCAATTTACTATAGCACCAAAACCCATAAGATACTTAGGAATAAACCTAACCAAAGAAGTCAAGAATCTGTACTCGAGGAACTACAGAACACTCATCAAAGAAATTGAAGACACAAAAAGATGGAAATCCACTCCATGCTCATGGATCAGAAGAATAAACATTGTCAAAATGTCTATACTGCCCAGAGAAATCTGTACTTTCAATGTCATTCTGATCAAAATTCCACCAACATTCTTCCAAGCATTGGAACAAACAATTCTAAAATTTATAGGGACCAAAAAAGACCCCGAATTGCTAAGGAATTGCTGAAGAAGAAAAACAAAGCTGGGGGCATCTCATTACCAGATCTCAGGCTTTATTACAAAGCTGTGATTACCAAGACAGCATGGTGCTGGCACAAAAACAGAGAAATAGACCAATGGAACAGAGTAGAGAGTCCACATATGGACCCACAAATCTATGGGCAAATCATCTTCGACAAAGCAGGAAAAAATATCCAGTGGAAAAAAGACAGTGTCTTCAATAAATGGTGCTAGGGAAATTGGACAGCTACATATAGAAGAACGAAACTAGACCATTCTCTTACAGCACACAAAGGCAAACTCGAAATGGATGAAATACCTCAACGTGAGGCAGGAATCCATCAATATCCTGGAAAAGAACATAGGCAGTAACGTCTTTGGCATCGGCCACAGCAACTTCTTTCAAGACATGTCTCCAAAGGCAAAGGAGACAAAAACGAAAATGAACTTCTGGGACTTCATCAAAATAAAACTCTTCTGTATGGCAAAGGAAACAGTCAACAAAAAAAGAGGCAAACCACCTAATGGGAGAGGGTATTTGTAAATGATACTACAGACAAAGGGCTGATACCAAAGATATAGAAAGAGCTACTCAAACTCAACATCCAAAAAGAAGATGAACACATCAAAAAATGGGCAAGAGACATGAAGAGGCAATTCTCCATAGAAGATCTACAAATGGCTAACAGACACATGAAAAAATGTTCATCGTCACTCGCTATTAGGGAAATTCAAATCAAAACCACACTGAGATACCACCTTACACCAGTCAGAATGGCCAAAATTAACAAGTCAGGAAACAACAAGTGTTGGAGAGGCTGCAGAGAAAGGGGAACTCTCTTACACTGTTGGTGGGAATGCAAGTTGGTGCAGCTGCTTTGAAAACAGTGTGGAGAGTCCTTAAAAAAAATAAAAATTGAACTACCCTATGACCCTGTAATTGTACTACTGGGCATTTACCCCAAAGATACAGATGTGATGAAAAGAAGGGCCATATGTACCCCAATGTTCATAGCAGCAATGGCCACAATTGCCAAACTGTGGAAATAGCCAAGGTGCCCTTCAACAAATGAATGGATAATGAAAATGTGGTACCTATTTACAATGGAATACAATGGAATGCCTCCATCAGAAAGGATGAATATCCAACTTTTGTAGCAACATGGACTGGATTGGAAGAGATTATGCTGAGTGAAATAAGGAAAGTAGAAAAAGTCAAGTATTGCATGGTTTCACTTACTTGTGGTGCATAAGGGGTAATATAGAAGACAGCAGGAGAAGGAAAGTAAATGGGAAGTAGGAGAATTCAGTGAGAGAAATGAAACATGAGAGACTTTGGACACAGAAACAAACTGAGTGAATGGAGGAAGGGGGTGGGGGGATGGGAGATCCTGCTGGTGGGTACTGAGGGAACCTATTGCATGGAGCACTGGGTGTGGGGCATGGGCAATGAATCTTGGAATAGTCAAAACATAAAATAAATCTAAAGTCAAGAAAAAAAGAAGTACACAATCTCCAATTTGTTAGGGACCTTAGAGGACATGTGGCTTTATCTAGTATAAAAATCCCCATCAAATATTTTTGAGTGGGAGTCATTCATGTTTGTTCGAATATTCCCAGAATATTTGTTTTATCCTAAGGTATATGCTCCACAGTTTGAAATAAATACTTATTAAGGTTTGTTTGTTTTTTTAATTAAATTAAACTGGAAATTTGTCTTTCTATTTATTCAATCTTACTGATTTGAGTTTCGGCCTGCAAAGCTAGAAAAAATATATTCCTTGAAAAAATAACTTTCCTTTTACCTAAACATTTTCAAAATATGGAATAAACCATAAATCTTCCTCAATTTATGATGGGATTACACCCCAATAAATCCATCATAAACTGAAAACATTTTAAGTGAAAAATACACTTTATACATTTAACTTATTGGACATCATAGCTTAGCCTAACATTCCTCAAGATCTCAGAACACTTAGAATAGCCTACAATTGGTCAAAATCATCTAACACAAAGCCCATTCTATAATAAAGTGTTAAATATCTCATGTAGTTTATTTAATACTACACTGAAAATGAAAAACTTTCACTTGGTTGTATTGGTACAGAATAGTTTTGAGTGTATTAGTTGTTTACCTTCATGGTTTCATGGCTGACTGATGACTATGCTTTGGCTTACTGTTCTGCCCAGCATCATGAGACTAATGTACCACATGTTGTTATCCTGAGAAATATCAAAATTTTAAATTTGAAATATGGTTTCTATGAATCACTCTTGAACCACCATAAATCAAGAATTTGTAAGTCAAATCATTATAAGTCAGGGATTTTCTGTACTTGGTATACAACTTCTTTGAATGAATGCATAATTATTTAAACTATTTCTTTGGTATCATAGTGCCAACTCTTCCCACAATACTACTATTTATTTTTAAATTTAATTATTTTTTTTTGAAAATCTGTTTCAACAAATCAACTTTTGATCAAGTTGATTTTTATGGACATAGTAAGGTGGGCTAAATTTGTATTTTACATTCCATGAATATGTTTTGCTGAAAGCCAACCTGATTTAAAAACTGTGAGGTTACTTCTGGTTAACCCTTATAGGCATTCCTTTCTGCCTTTGTAGAAAATAAAATGGCTGTAGTGTCATTGACAGGTACTGGGCTACCACATCCACTTAGAAAAAGCAGTGGCTATTATAAATTATATCCATACTCCATAGGAGTAGTACTTTCAGAACTGTTTATAACTCTGAAGACTATACATGTTACTGAAGTCCTTTCATAATTTTTCCACCAAGTATTCTTTCTCAGTTTAGAAACCATTATATTATGTCTCTGTAAAATACACAATAAAGCAAGAAAAAGAGACTAAAAGTTTTCTCCTCTAGCTTGGCTGCCTCAACCAGAAACATACAAGACATCTGTGAATCTTTCTTTTCTCACTTTACAAATCCAATCAACCTATAGTCATGGATATGTATCCTTATTGCTCCTCAAATTACTTTACCATCATATCTAGTCTAACTTAAAAAAGAATGTAATTTGCTTACAATAGGCTATATAAATACTTGTTGAATAATTGAATGAATCAAATAAATAATGATTAGCTTCAATAAATTTTAAATTGGATTATTTATTTTTTGGGTCTTGAGTTGTATAAGTTCTTGGTATATTTTGGATACTGACCCTTTCTCAAATATGCCATTTGTGAATGTCTTCTCCCATTCCATAGGCTGACTTCAAGTTTTGTGGTTTCCTGCATTATGCAGAAGCTTTTATTTTGATAAAGTCCTCATAGTTTATTTTGCTTTCACTTCCCTTGTGTCAGGAGATAGATCTAGAAAGATATTGCTACAGCCAATGTCAAAGAAGTTACTGCCTGTATTCTCTTCAAGAATTTTAATGGTTTCAGGTCTTTTATTTATTTTGAATTTATTTTTGTACATTGTAAAAGAAAGCGGTCTAGTTTTACTCTTCTGCAGGCTGTTTTCCAGCTTTCCAATACCATTTGTTGAAGAGACTGTTTCCCATTTGCTATTCTTTCCTGCTTTGTTGAAGTTTAATTGACCATACAGTTATGTGTTTGTTTCTGTTTTTTTTTTTATTCTGTTCTATTGACCTATGTGTCTATTTTTGCACCAGTGCCAAACTGTCTTGATTACTACAACTTTGTAATATACCTTCAACTCTATTGTGATGTCTCTAGCTTTGTTTTTCCTTTGTAAGGTTGCTCTGGCTATTTGGGGTCTTTTGTGGTTCCATACAAATTTGAGAATTGTTAATTCTAGTTCTGTGAAAAAATGCTGGTGATATTTTGGTAGAGATTGCATTAAATATGTAGATTACTTTGGCTAGTATAGACTTCTTAAAAATATTTGTTCTTTCAGTCTATGAACATGGAAAGTCTTTCCATTGTGTCATCTTTAATTTCTTTCTTCAATATTTTTCTTTGTTGTTGTTGTTGTTTTTGTTTTTGTTTTTGCTTTACATTTCAGAGTATAGGTCTTTCACCTCTTTGGTTAGGTTTATTCTTAGGTATCTTATTATTTTGCATGCAATTGCAAATAGCATTATTTTCTTACTGTTTCTTTCTGCTGCTTCATTTTTGGTGTATAGAAATACAACAGATTTCTGAGCATTGACTTTATAACTTTACTGGATTTGTATACCAGTTCTAGCAGTTTTTTGGTGGAAAATTTCAGATTTTCTATATAGTGTCATATGTCATCTGCAAAAAGTGAGTTTTACTTCTTCCTTACTGTTTAAGGTGCCTTTTATTTATTTATTATTTATTTATTTATTTGTTTGTTTGTTTTATTCCTACAGCTAGAACTTCCAGTACTATGTTAAATGAAAGTGTGAGAGTGGACATCTTTGAATTTTTCCTGATCTGAGGGGAAAAGCTCTCACTACTTCCACATTGAGGATAGTATCTGTGGGTTTTTCCCATATGGCCTTTATTATGTTGATGTATGTTTCCTCTAAATCTACTTTGTTGAGGGTTTTTTTTTTTTTTTAATTATAAATGGATGGTATATTTTGTCAAGTGCTTTATCTGTGAAGATATCTGGTCCTGCATTTTTGTTTTGGGGGGAGAGTTTTGATTATTTATTCATTTTCTTTGCTAGTTATTGATCTGTTTAAGTTTTCTATTTCTTTCTCTTTCAGTTTTGGTGATTTATACATTCCTAGGAGTTTCTCCATTTCTTTTATGTTGCCCAATTTGTTAGCAAACCATGATTTTATGTGATCGAATCCTTTCTCACTTTTTCCTGATACATTTTGCTACAGGTTTATCTATTTTATTATTTTTTTTTCAAAGAACCTCCTCCTGGTTTCATTGATTTAAAAAAAAATCAGTATCATTTATTTTTTTTAAAGATTTTATTTATCTATTTGACAGAGAGACAGAGAGATCACAAATAGGTAGAGAGGCAGGCAGAGAAAGAGGGGGAAGCAGGATCCTCACTGAGCAGAGAGCCCAATATAGGACTCTGTCCCAGAACCCTGACATCATGATTTGAGATGAAGGCAGAGGCTTAACCCTCTGAGTTACCCAGGTGCCCCTGTATCATTTATTTCTGCTCTAATCTTTATTATTTCCCTTTTTATGCTAGGCTTGGGTTTTGTTATTATTTTTCTAGTTGCTTTAGGTACAAAATTAGATTGTTACATGTGATTTTTTATAAGTGTCTCGAGGTAGACCAGTATTCCTATGTACTTCCCTCTTGGAACCATTTTTGCTGCATCCCAAAGTTTTAGGACCATTGTGCTTTTATTTAATTTATCTCTGTGTACTTTTTATCTTTCCCTTTTATACCCTGGTTGACTCATTCATTGTTTAGTAGCATGCTACTTAACCTCCATTTATTTGTTGTCCTTCCAGATTTTCTCTTGTGGTTATCTTCTAGTTTCAATGTGTTATGATCAGAAAAGATTCATGAGATGACTTGATCTTGAATTTGTGTGGGTTGGTTTTTCAGGCCAATATGTAGTCTCTTCTGGAGAACATTCTGTGTGCACTTGAAAATGATGTGTATTCTGTTGCTTTAAGATGGAATGTTCTGAATATATCTGTTAAGTCCGTTTTGTCTAGTGGGTTGTGCAAAGCCATTGTTTCCTTGTTGATTCTCTGTTTAGATGATCTGTCCATCAATGTAAGTGGGATGTTGAAATCCCCTACTAGTACTCTACTGATTAGTTCCTTTATGTTTGTTATTAACAGTTTTACACATTTGGGTGCTCCTATGTTGGGTGTGTGAATATTTATAATTGATATATCTTCATGTTTGATTGTCGCCTTCATTATTTTATATTGTCCTTTTCTCTTGTTACAGTCTTTATTTTAAAGTCCATATGTTCAATATAAGTATTTCTACTCTGGCTTTCTTTTTACATACTTTTTTTCCTACTTCTCCCTCTTTATTATGGTCTCTCTTTTTCAGCTTTCTTTTAATAAATTATTTATTTATATTTATATTTATTTTTTCCCCATAACTCAGCAATCCTATCCCTTCCCCCGTTCCTGGCAACCCTCAGTTTGTTTCCTGAGATTAAGAGTCTCTTATGGTTTGTCTCCCTCCCCAGTCCCATCTTGTTTCATTTTTTCCCTCCCTACCCCCCATGATGCTCCCACCTTGCCTTTCAGATTCCTCATATCAGAGAGATAATATAATTGTCTTTATCTGACTGACTTATTTTGCTCAGCATAATCCCCTCCAGTTCCATCCACATCGTTGCAAATGGCAGGATTTTATTCATTTTGATGGTTGCATAGTATTCCATTGTATATATTTTATGATATGTTACTCTATCTCCTCATTTTCAATAAGCAGATGTCTTTAGGTCTAAAATGAGTCTCTTTTAGGCAACATATAGATGGGCCTTGAATATTTAGTCAATTTACATTCAAAGTAATTGTTGGTAGATATGTATTTATGGTTATTTTCTTATTTTGTGGTTGTTTTTGAAGATTTTCTCTGATTCTTTCTTGTCTTTCTTTCATATTTGCTGATTTTCTTCAGTGACATATTTTTATATTTTTCTCTTTATTCTTTGTGTTTTGTTAGTAGTTTTTGATATATGGTATCCATTAGGTTTGTATATAAAATTTTCTGCCAATATTGGTCTCTACTAAGTTGATGGTCATTTAAGTTGGAACCCATTCTTTACTCTTCCTCTCACATTTTATGTATTGTTATATTTTATATTTTTTAAATTTTATTTTAAATTTATTTTATGTCCTTTTTTCTTTTAAGTTCCTTGACTGATTTTGTTTTGTTTTGTTTTAATATTTTATTTATTTGACAGAGAGAAACACAGGGGACACTGGGATCTTGACCTGAGCTGAAGGCAGAGACTTAATGACTGAGTCACCCAGGCACCCTTGCTTGACTGATTTTTTTGTTTATAGAAGTATTTATCTTACTGTTTTTGTGTTTCCTAACTCTTTCCTGTCACTTTTGGACTCCCTGTCTATTCAAAGACTCCCTTTAATATTTCTTGCCAGACTGGTTTAGTGGTCATGAACTCCTTTAGTTTCTGTTTGTCTGGGAAACTCTTTATCTCTCCTCCTATTTTGAATTATATGCTTGTTGGATAGAATATTGTTGGCTAGAGATTTTTCCCATTCAGCATTTTGAATGCATCATACCACTCCTTTCTAGCTTTCAAAGTTTGTGTTGAAGAACCTCCAGCTAACCTTATGGATTTTCTCTTGTAAGTTGCTATCTTCTTTTGTCTTGCTACTTTAAAACTACTTCTTTATGGCTACATTTTGATATTGTAATATACTTTTTTGTGGATTTTCTTTTGTTGATTTTGGTGGGATTTGTCTGTGTCTTCTGGATCTAAATATCATTTTCTCCCCCAGATTATGGATGTTTTCATGAATTATTTATTTAAATAAATATTCTGCCTTCTTTTCTCTCTCTTCTTCTGAGGCACCTATAATATAGTAATTATTACATTTGGTGGAGTCACTGAGTTCCCTATTTCTGTTTTACATAATCCTTTTCTCTTTCTTTTTTTCAGCTTGATTACTATCCATTGCTCTGTATTCTACACCACAAATACATTCCTCTGTTTCTTCCAGCCTTCTATTCATTCTATCAAGCATATTTCTCATTTTATTTATTGAGCCCTTTATCTCTGCTACATTATTCATTATCTTTGTGGTAAGGGTCTCACTCATGTCCTCTACTCTTCTCAAGTCCATTGAGTATCCTGATTACTGTTGGTGTAAGGTCTCTGTCAGTCTTGTTACTTATATATGTTTTGCTTAGATCTCTCATGGCCTTGTCCTATTCTTTCATTTAAGCTAAATTTTCTCTCTTATTTTATCTGCCTCTTTGTGTCTGTTTGTCTGTGTTAAGAAATTCAGCTATGTATTCTGCTTTTGCAAGTACAGATTTTATGAGGAAGAGTTTGTGGAGTGCTTTGCAGTGCAGTGTCTCCTGTTCATCAGAAACTAGCACTTCAGAAAAGTATCCCATGTGTGCTGTTTACAAACTGCTCTTGTGTCTGAGCCACTTTTCCTCAGTGATTTGCACTGATTTTTTGCTTATTTCAGGCTCATTTTGCTCTTTGTGATGATAATAGGGCACAGGCCTGTCAGCTTTTGGAGGATGTGCCTTCTGGGGAACTTTAAAGCAGGTCCTCAATTTTAACAAAATTTGTGTTGGACCACTAGTCCTATGCTGGATCCCCTGGAGTGCTGGTGGCAGGGAGCTGCACACTAGGTGTCCTGGTACATGAGTCTTGGTGTGACATGTGGCAATGGCAGTGTACCTGGCAGCTGATATATGTGCATATTTTTAACAAAATTTGTCTTCAGCCCAGGGCCAAGGCTATCAAGTTTGGGGTATTTGAATTCCTAGGAACACTTGTGGATGTGACATGGTACTAGTAGGATAGGTAGAAAGTATCTGTCCAGCTTCATTTACCACTTATAGCCCTGTGTTTATGTTGGGGTCAGGGAAGGAAAATGATGCCTTCCTACTCCCTCATTTTTGGAGTAGACCCCCAACAAGCTCTAAAATCAGTAAGAGAGGTTTATCTCTCATTTGCTCCCAAAATTGTGTAAATTGTTGTTTGCATGTTACCTCCCTATAGACTGCTGTCTCTTTAAGAATGGTGATTTAGCTTTCATTCACCTTCTCTGCCTGCCCAGTGCCTAGTCAGCTGGCACTGGAAGCTCCAGGCTTCACAGTTCCACTGGATATACAAAATCATGGAATTTAGCCTCTCTGAAAACATATGGTTTTCAAAGCCATAAGTTATGGAATTAGTCTTCTCCATGTGAGCGCCCTGGTGTGAGGGCCTGTTTTTCTGCCCTTTCCATGCATGCAGCTCCCTCCCTACCTCAGGCAGTCTTCCTTTGCCTTTCTGAACTTCCTAACCTTTTTTTTTTTTTTTTTAAGATCTTATTTATTTATGAGAGACAGAGAGAGAAAGAGAAGCAGAGGGAGAAGCAGCCTTCCTCTGCAGGGAGTCTGATGTGGGACTCGATCCCAGGACCCTGGGATCATGACCTGAGCAGAAGGCAGATGCTTAACTAACTGAGCCACCGAGGTGCCCCAACCTTCCTAACTTTTTAAATGCAGCTTCTTCTTTATGTTTAGTTGTGGAGTTTGTACTTCCAGTCTTCAGATTACTCTCTGGTTCCCTGACTGGAATATGAATGATATCAACTTATAAATGTGGGACAGGTTGAGCTCAGGATCTTCCTACTCAAGTTCCCAAGTTCCTCCCTATATTTATTTAGTAAAATATTTAAACTAAGACTATGAAATCAGATTTTTAAAATTCCACAAATAAATGAGATCATATAGCATTTGTCTTTATCTGGCTTATTTGGCATAATGGCCTAAAGGTTTATCCATATTGTCATAAATTACATGATGTCCTTCTTCTTTATGGTGGAATAATATTCCATTGTATATGAGCAATACACATCATATATATGTGTGTATATATATGTATGTATATGATATATAATATATTTGTTAGGAGTGTACAGATCTCTTTGAGATAATGATTTGATTTCTTTTGGATAAATACCTAGCAATAAGATTACTGGATCACAAGGTAGCTCTAATTTTTAATTTTTTAATTTTTTTTAAAGATTTTATTTATTTGGCACATAGAGAGATCACAAATAAGCAGAGAGGCAGGCAGAGAGAGAGGGAGAAGCAGGCTCCTGCTGAGCAGAGAGCCCGATATGGGGCTCAATCCCAAGACCCTGAGATCATGACCTGAGGCAAAGGCAGAGGCTTAACACTCTGAGCTACCCAGGTACCCCAATTTTCAATTTTTTAAAAAAAAAATATTCATACTATTTTCTATAGTGGCTGTACCAGTTTACATTTCCATTGACAGGACATCAAGTTTCCGTTTTCTCCACATTCTTGTCAACATTTATCTCCTTTCTTTATGATGACAGGAATACTAACAGGTTTCAGGTGATATCTCATTGTGATTTTGATTGGATTTCCCTGTAGGCCATTTGGATGACTTTTTTTTTTTTTTTTTTTGAGAAAAAGAACATGTCTATTCAGGTCCTTTGTCCATCTTTTTAAAATGAATCTTTTATTTTATCATGTAGTTCTATGATTTCCTTACACATTTTGATATTAAACTCTTATGAGATACATGATTTATATTTTTTCCCAATTCTGTAGGTTGCCTTTTAATTTGTTAATTGCCTCTTTTGCCGTGTAGAAGTTTTTTACATTGGCATAGTCCCACTCATTGAATTTGTTTTTCTTGTGCTTTTGAAACCATATCCAAAAAATAATTGTCAGGATCTGTATTACAGAAAATCCCTCCTATGTTTTATTCTAGTAGTTTTATCATTTTAGATCTTATATTTACATTTCTAAAAGATTGATTTATTTATCTTAGTAAGGAAGAGAGTGGGCAGAAGGGCAGAGGGAGAGGGAAAGAAACTTAGACTGTGCTAAGTGGAGTCCTATGCAGAGCTCAATCCAATGACCTTGAGATCACAACTTGAGTAGAAACCAATAGTTAGAAATTTAACCAATTGCAACAAACAGGCACCCCATTTACATTTTAATACAAATTTTAAAACAAATTTTTATTAGTGAACTTTTCAGAAATAATCTTGTATATATTTTCTTAGATTTATACATAAGTATTTCATTTTTGGAGTTGTTAATATAAATGGATTTTTCTTTTGAATTTTAAATTCCACTTGTTCATTGCTGGTTTAAGGGAAAGTGTTTGACTTGTATATTAGCCTGCATATTATAACATTGCTCTAATCACTATAGGAGAATTTTTTTTTCTTATTGTTAATTTGTTAGGATTTTATAGGTAGATGTTAAGTCATTTACAAACAAAGACAGTTCTATTTCTTCCTTCCCAAAGCTTACATCTCTATTTCCTTTTCTTGTCTTTTCGCATCAACTAGGATTGCCAGTACAATGTTAAAACAGAGTTTTGTTCCTGATCTTAGTAGAAAAATTTCTTTTTTCTAGATATTAAGTAGACTGTTAACTGTAGATTTTCCATAGATACTCTTTTTTAATTAGCATATAGTGTATTATTTGCTTTAGGGTAAAGTTCTGTGAATCACTAGTCTTACATATACAGAACTAACCATAGCACATTCCTTCCCCAGTGTCCATCACCCAGCCACTCTATCCCTCCTAACCCCCTCTCCTCTAGCAACTCTCAGTTTGTTTCCTGAGATTAAGATTCTTAATCCATAGATGTTCTTTATAGAGAAAGTTTTCCTGTATCCTTTGTATACTGAGAATTTTTTATTAGGAATGGGTGTTTGGTTTTGTCAAGTGTGTTTTTATTTCCTGCATCAGTTTATATGATTATTTGACTCTTTTTTTGCCTCTTCATGGATTTTATTAGTTGATTTTTAAAAGATTGAAAGATTTCAGTCTTACCAAATTGATACATAGATTTAAGGCAACCTAAATAAAATCTCACCACATTATTTTATGGATATCCACAAACTGATTAAACTTGATATTGAGAAACAAAAGACCCAGAATGGCCACACAATTTTGAAGGAAAAGGACAAAGCTGGCAGGCTCATATTATAAAACTTCAAACACATAATATAGAGTTATAGTAATAAAAGAGTTATGGTGTGGTGTTGGGTGTTGATTAAAGAATAGGTAAACAGATCAATTGAGGAGAAGATAGTTCAGAAATAGAACCACACATATATAGCCAAATATCTTAGATAAAGGAAAATAATTCAATGGAAAGTGATAATCTCTTCCACAAATAGTGCTGGAACAATTGGGCATCTTTTTTTAAAATTTAATTTAATTTTTTCAGTGTTCCAAGATCCATTGTTTATATACCACACCAAGTGCTGCATGCAGTATGTGACACCTGGGCATCTGTATGTAAAAAAATATAAATATAGACTGACATACCTGTTATAAAAATTAACTCAAAATGGATCAGAGACCTAAATATTAAATGCAGAACAATAAAACTCTTTGAGGTTAACATTGCAAAAAATCTAGATGACTTTGGGTTACTCGTGACATTTTAGGTAAAACAAGTCATAATTTATGAAAGAAAAAATTAATTGGCTGTACTTCATTACATTTAAAAACTTGTCTTAAGTAAACAGCCCTCAAGAGTATGAGGGCATAAGCCAGAAGCCAATATTCCAAACATTACAAAATACACATCTGGTAAAGAAAGTACTGCTTTCTAAAACACACACACACACACACACACACACACACACACACCCCAAAACAATGATTCTTAAATTTCTTTTTTTTTTAATATTTTATTTATTTATTTGAGAGAGATTGAGTACAAGAACACAATCAGGGGAGTGATAGGCAGAGAGGGAGAAACAAGCTTCTCACTTAACAGAGAGCATGATGCAGCACTCAATCTTAGGATCCTGGGATCATGACCCAACCCAAAGGCAGATGTTTAACTGACTGATCCACCCAGGCACTGGATTAAATTTAAAAATAAAACAATGAACAACCTAATGTTAAAAAATATGCAGTACCCTAGTGTTTACAACAGCACTCTCAGCAATAGAAAATTATGGAAAGAATCCAAATGTTCATTGACTGATTCATGGATAAAGATGTGGTATATATACATGGAATATTAATCATAAAAAATGAAATCTTGCCATTTGCAATGATGTGCATGGAGTGAGAGAATATTATACTGTGAAATAAGTCAAATAGAGAAAGACAATTACCATAGGATTTCACTCATATGTGAGATTTAAGAAATAAAACAAATGAACATGGGAAAAAAAGAGAGAGAGAGTCAAATCAAGAAATAATCTTAATTATAGAAAACAAACTGAGGATTACCAGAGGGGAAGGGGATGGCAGGATGTGTTAAATAGATGATGGGTATTAAGGAGTACACCTGTGATGAGGGCCAGGTGATGTTTGGAAGTGCTGAATTACTGAATTCTACACCTGAAACTAACGTTACACTGTATGTTAACTAAATGGAATATTAGTAAAAACTTGGATAAATAAAAAAAGAGCAACAGATCTGAACAAACATCTCATTAGAGAAGATATGGATGTAGATGGGGCACTTGGGTGGCTTAGTCAGTTAAGTGTCTGCCTTTGGTTCAGATCATGATCCCAGATTTCTGGGATTGAGACCCAGGCCAGGTTCCCTGCTTAGCGAGGAGTCTGCTTCTCTCTCTGCCTGCAACCCACCCCCTCTCCCCACTCATGCTCTTTTCTCTCTCTCTCTCACTGTCTGAAATAAATAAATAAATAAATAAAATCTTTTAAAAAAGACATGCCATGTAGATTGAAAATATATGGATAGATGCCCAACATCATGTATTATTAGAAAATTACAAATTAAAACACTAATGAAATACCACTACAAACTTAGAACAGAAAATAAAAAATATGGAGGATACAAAATGCTTGTGAGCATATGTAGACTCATTTGTTGCTGATGAAAGTTCAAAATGACACAACCAATTTGAGGGACAGTTCAGCAGTTCCCTACTTTCTTACAAAAGTAAACATACTCTTCCCATATAGCTGGGCAATCATGCTGCTTGGTATTTACCCAAAGAGTTGAAAATGTGCCCTCAGAAAAACTTCACAGAAATGTTTATAGCCACTTTGTTCTTAGTAGCACAAATATTGAAGCAACCCACATGTCCTCAAGTAGGTGAGAATATATATAAGCTATGATATATCCAGACAATGACATATTATTCAGTGCTAAAATTAAATGACTATCAAATCATGAAAAGGCATAGATAAATTTTAAAAGCATATTATAAAGAAGCCAGCCTATAATGGCTATGATACTGTGATTCTAATTTCATGATATTATGGAATATATTAAGACAATGAAATATCAGTAGTTTCCAGGGGCAAAGGGTTTAGTGTGAGGTATACATGAAACATGGGATTTGGAGTGTTGCAAACTATTATGCAGAATATTATAATGGTGAATGAATGTAATTATATATTTGTCAAAATCCACAGTATATATGACAAACACCAAGAGTAACTGATACTGTAAACTCTGTACTTTGATTGACTAACAAACAAATATCCTGGTCCAAGACCCTGAACTTACATCTTCTGTGGAAACACCAAATATGTACCTATTTATAAAAAAATTGCTCCTGAAGAAGAACTGAGAATGGACTGAACAGCTTCTGTACAACAAAAGAGAGACACTGCATAAAGAATAGGAAGAGAGATGGAGACACAGGAACAAAAAGAATGCTCACTCTTGCTGCAAACTGAAGCAGAAGTACTGACAGAATAAGAGCAGATTCACCTTTCCTGAGACACAGAAAACAGATATGGTTTAAAAGAATAACTAAACAACAATAACAAAAAGACCCAGCTCCAGAATTCTGCCAAATGGTAGAGGAGATGCTTAAACTCTCTCTGGGTCAGAGAAGCTGGTGAGTTCCATGGTTTATGTTCCCCTTCCACACTGACAGTGTAGACAGGAGCAGGATGTGGATGCCATGGGCAGCACACCACCTTAGCAGCTTTTATACCATAGAATTCTCAGATGTCCTGTGAGAGAGAAAGAAAAAACATGTGTTAAAAGAACAACTATGAAGGAAATAGCCCCAAATGCTGACAAATGGCAGGAGAGCTACTGGAACTCACTCTGTGTCAGAGGGACCAGTGAGTGGCATGATTTACATTCTGCCATGGTTTTGATAGCATGGATAGGAGCAGGGTCCAGATGCTCTATTTCACCTACCGCCTCATTAAGCCTCAGACTGCTAGCCCACACCAGCCCCAAACATCCTTAGCATAGTGCATAAAGGGGACACACCTGGTCAGTACCTACTACAGCTCCAGTCCTCTCACCAAGGTGACTAAGGTGCAAAGCACCCTGAAACACTCCAGGCCTGCACCACTTAGGCTCCAGATGGCTTTCTAAGGTATCTCTTGCTCAGAGTGCTCAAGGATCTACCAGTCATGCCTGCTTCAGCTGCAAACAGTGTACAGAGCACCCTACATATTTCCAAACTTTGCCTGTCTCGGCTTTAGCCACAATACCAGGGTGCCCCGCACATGAACTCAGCCCATGTCGATTTCCATACAAGCCATAGCACTGGGGTACTCACTGCACTGAACACACTAGGATCTCAATAGTTTGTGTGCACTTCCACTTCAGCTATTTTTCCACGGTGGCTCTGTATGAAGAGACCTGGGACCACCCCTGCTTCCAACCAATTAATAAAGGGTTGTCCACAGGCCACCCCTTTCATGGAGTGCTCTGGCACTCCCAGGGCATTAATCCATCTTGGCTCCAGCTACCCTAGCCAGGTTCCCTATCCAAAGAGCATCCCATGATGCCCTGGCCCACACCATGCATCAGCCCCAGTAAACCTGCATAGAATTTCCCTGTAAGGAGACCTCCAGGAACTACAGCTTGCACCCACATTGCTTTAGCTATTTTGCCAGGTGCCTTCTGTGCAGATCCTTGGGTTCCCCAGCGTGCATCTGCACTGGATTTAGCTGTTTTGTTAGTCTGTCTTCTGCATGAAGGATCCAGCAACCACACTGGCCTATGCCCACTTTACGTCTGGCCACCCCACCAAGGCAGTTCTGAAATAGAGTTCCCTGGGAACTCTGGGAATCCCATCTCATATCAGACACTGGCTAACTCCAGTTATTCAACCAAAGTTACCAGGCACAGTCTAAAAATGGGTGACTATAGACAAGACCCTTTCTTCAAGTGTAGAAAAAAATAGCAGTAACATCTAATTCATATAGACAAAAACAGAAAAGCAAGCAAAAGAAGGAGATAGAAGAATATGCTTCAAATGAAAGACCAAGACAAAACCTCAGAAATATAACAAAGTGAAATGGAGTGAGACAGTATGCCAGGTAAAGTTGTATGATCATAGGCACCTGGGTGGCTCAGTGGGTTAAAGCCTCTGCCTTCGGCTCAGGTTATGATCCCACTGAAAAAATAAAAATAAATAATAAAGATAAAATAGAGAGTCCTTGAATTTAAGTAATAATCAACTCAAAGCAGATTGCCATCCACTTAGGATGTTACTTATGTACTTAATGGGTAACCAAAAACCAAACATAAATAAAGGATTTGCAAAAAAATAAAAAATAAAGAGAAAAGAAAGCCAAGCATATCACTATGGAAAGTCATCATTCACAAAGAAAGAGAGAAGGAGAAGTAGAAAAGAACAGAAAAAGCTATAAATAATAATAAAAAAATAACAAATTGATAAGTCATATATGTCAATATTTTAAAAAATGTAAAAATCTAAATACTCCAATCAAAAGGCATGGGTTTATAGAAAGTATAAAAAAAGAAAAGATCTATATTTACTGCCTATAAGAAGCTCACTTCAGTGGTGCCTGGGTGGCTCAGTCAGTTAAGCTTCTGCCTTCATGTCAGATCATGATCCCAGGGTCCTGGTGTGAGCCCTAAATTGGGCTTCTCAGCAGGTAACCTGTTTCTACCTCTGTCCATCTCCACCACTTTTCATCTCTCTCAAATAAATAAATAAATAAAATCTTAAAATAAGAGACTCACTTCAGAAATAAAGACACATGCCAACTGAAAGTGAAAAATGGAAAAAAAAGATATTCTGTGAAAATAAAACAAAATATTGGGGGTATCAATACTTATATCAGACAAAATGGACTTTAATACATGGACTAATAAGAGATAAAGAAAAATATACACACCTGAGTTGCTCTGTCGGTTAAGTGTCTGCGTTTGGGTATCTAGAATTGAACCCCACATCAGACTCCTGACTTAGGGAGTCTACTTCTACCTCTCTCTCCTGCTTGTATCATTTCTCTATCAAATAATAAATAAATAATGAATAATAAATACATAGGTGTATAAATAAATAAAACCTTTCAAAATATATTTAAATTTTTTATTGCATTATTTTATTTTCAGTGTACCAAGAGTCATTGTTAATGCCCCACCCAGTGCTCCATGCATTCGTGCCCTCAATACCCACAACCAGTCTCTCCCATCCTCCCACCCCCTTCCCTTCCAAGATCCTCAGTTTGTTTCTGAGTCCAAAGCTCTCATGTTTCATCCTGCTCCCTGATTTACCCCACTTCCCATTTCCTTTCCTTTTCCCACTGTCCTCCATATTACTACTTATGCTCCAAAAATAAGTGAAACCATATGATAGTTAACTTTCTCTGCCTGGCTTATTTCACTCAGTATAATCTCCTCCAATCCTGTCCATGTTGCTACAAAAGCTCGGTATTCATCCTTTCTGGTGGAGGTGTAATATTCCATTGTGTATATGTACCATATCTTTATCCATTCATCTGTTGAAGGGCACCTTGGCTCTTCCCAAAGTTTGGCAATTGTGGTCATTGCTTCAATGAACATTGGAGTACATATGGCCCTTCTTTTCACTACATCTGTATCTTCAGGGTAAATACCCAGTAGTGCAATTGCAGGGTCATAGAGTAGATCTATTTTTAATTTTTTAAGTAATTTTCATACTGTTTTCCAAAATGGCTGCACCATCTTGCATTCCCACCAACAGGTAAGAGGATTCCACTTTCTCCACAGCCTCTCCAACATCTGTTGCTTCCCGTCCTTTAATTTTTGCCATTCTGACTGGTGTAAGGTGGTATCTCAATGTGGCGTTGATTTGAATTTTCCTGATAGCTAATGATGAGGAACATTTTTTTCATGTGTCTGTTAGCCATTTGTATATCTTCTATGGAGAAGTGCCTCTTCATGTCTCCTTCCCATTTTTTATGTGATCATATATATATATTTTTTTGGTTGTTGAGTTTGAGGAGTTTTTTTTAATAGATCTTGGATATCATCCCTTTGTCTGTAGTGTCATTTGCAAATATCCTCTCCCATTCCATGAGTTGCCTCTTTATTTTGTTGACTGTTTCCTTTGCTGTGCATAAGCTTTTTATTTTGATGAAGCCCCAAATTTTCATTTTTTCTTTTGTTTCCTTTGCCTTTAGAGACATGTCTTGAAAGTTGCTGTCAATGATATCAAAGAGATTACTGCCTATATTCTCCTCTAGGATTTTGATAGATTTCTGTTTCACATTGAGACCCTTCATCCATTTCAAGTTTATTTTTGTGTGTGGCATAAGAGAATGTTGAGTTTGATTCTTCTATATGTAGCTGTCCAATTTCCCCAGCACCACTTATTGAAGACACTGTCTTTTTTCCACTGGATATTTTTTCTTGCTTTGTCGAAGTTTATTTGAACATAGAGTTGTGGGTCCAATATATACAATGGAATATTATGCCTCCATCAGAAATGATGAATACCCAACTTTTGTAGCAACACAGATTGGATTGAAGGAAATTATGCTGAGTGAAACGAGCCATGAAGAGAAAGTCAAGTGTCATATGGTTTCACTTACTTATAGAGTATATGGAATATAATGGAGGACAGTAGGAGAAGGAAAGGAAATGGGAAGTGGGGTAAATTTTGGAGGGGGATGATACATGAGAGACTTTGGACTCAGAAACAAACTGAGGGTTTTAGAGGGCCAGGGTGGGGGATGGATGAGCCTGGTGGTGAGTATTGAGGGCATGTATTGCATGGAGGACTGGGTGTGGGGCTTAAATGATGAATCCTGGAACACTGAGAAATTAAAAGAAAGAAAAAGAAGAAAAAAGGAAGAAAAAATGAGGTATATATATTCAATGAGGTATTATTCAGCTATCAAAAGGAACAAAACCTGCCATTTGCAATGATGTGGATAGAGCTAGAGTATATTCTGTTAAGCAAAATGAGTCAGTCAGAGAAAAAAAATTACCATATGATTTCACTCATATGTGGAACTTAAGAAATAAAGGAACTTTGAAGAAAAGAGACAAATAAAAAAAAACACAGAAAAAAATACGCAGAAACACTGATAAGATAATAAGATGGGAAGGTGGTTCCAAACTCTTGATGTGGATGAAGAAAAATATTTCACTTCCTTCTGGGTGTATCTTGTAATTTTTGTTAGAAGACTAAACTTTCTAGATATATAGGAAATTAAACCTGGTTTATATGTAGGGGTAGTATTGAATAGGAATGAGGGATTACCTTGAAGCCTATATCTATATGTATATTTTTTAAAAAAGGGAAAGAAAGAGACAGAGGTATATACATGAAAAATGTTCAAGTTAAAAAATATGGAATACTGTATTAAACATCAGGTTGTGATAATATGTTAAACTATAAAAGAACAAGAATCATGAGAACAAATTTAAAAATTAAAAAAAATTAAGAAGTCAAAAGAAATTTAAGAAAATGAAAAGAAAAGCTGTAGCTATGAAATATACATGTTTGGGGGCATTACTGAGCTTATATGTTGTTTTGTCCCAGATGTTGGGGTTTTACAGTTTTATGGGGACCCTGTGGTGGTTGTCCTCTTGTTCTTCTGGCTTGCCTTATGGGGGAGGGGTCTGCTACATTGTTTTTCAGTCAATCTTCCTTAGGTTGAATCTCCCCACCCTTATCAAGGGGATGGGCTCTATGGAAACTGATTTTTCAGGCTTTTGTTCTCTGGAGGTTTTTGTTCTTTTATGGCTTTTTGCGACTTGTCAGAGAGTCAGAGCTAAGTAAGCTGTCTGAACCCATACCTCAGTCTTAAAAGGAAGCCTCAGTCTGTTCCCCTCTGGATGGTCTGGGACACACAGACTCTCCCTCTTCAAACTCTCCTGTACCCTGCCACCTCTCACAGGTACTGCACACCCCGAGGCACTGCCTTGATAGTCACCCAAGGCCCCTGCTTGTCCCTCATCTCTGTGCCACAAAAACCATGAGTGATATTCGTTTGCGTGTGTCTGTCATTGACCTACTGTTGTCTTGAGCTCACACTCACGCCTAGTTGCACTAGGACCCTAGTCCCACACCTAGTGCAGAAGGCTGCTGGACCAGTGACCTCCTGTGCAGGCAGGGGTGTGCCCAGCCCAGACCAGGAGGTGGAGCAAGCAGCTTTGTTTCAGGGAGTCCCTGCTGGGTTCACTCAGGTGCCCATAGGTGCCATCTATGGATGTCCCAGGAACCCAATTTTAACTCCATGTCTGTGGCCATCAGATTCCATCAGTTGCCCCTTAAGACTCTTTTTTTTCTGAATGCTTTTAACCAGACTCCAAGTTGATGCTTGTCCCCAAGCATAGGGTACTTTCATATTGTGGTATTATATTTTTTAAATTTATTTATTTTTATTGTTACTTAATTTTTTTTCAGTGTTCCAAGATTCATTCCCCATTCCCCACATCCAGTGTTCTATGCATAGAGCAGTATTATTTTTGAATGGGTCACTTCAGGTGGCTCCCTCTCCCTTCTGTTTATCCTCCAAAATTAGTCTGAGGCCTCCCACTCCACTTCACCTCCCCACTGATGCTCTTCTGCCTCCACTGAGATCTAGGAGTGGGTAGTCTTACATCTCAGGCTGATTTCATGGGAGTTCAGAGTGTTCTGGTAGATATTTAGCTCATTTCAGGGGATTGGTAGAAACAGGGTTTCCTACTTCTCCATCATCTTGCAACTCCCCCCGCCCCCGTAAATTGTAAATTCTTGATCATTTGTCCCCTTTATGTAATGTATTGCCCTTCTTTATTTTGTAAATAAAAGGCCTTTATTAAAAATAGTCATAGAGTTAAAAATAATCACTACATATAAAGTGTATGATGTATAAGAACACATAATAAAATTTGTTCTGAAATTTTAAGTCAGTTAATCTCTCTGAGCCTCAGTTTCTTTATCTTTTATATGGGTTGAGTTTGGCTGTGAGATCTAGATCAGTAAAAATTAACCAATGGGCTATAATTAAGATTTGTAAAAGGCACACATAATTTGTATTGCTTAAATGATGTATAATATTGGACATTGCTTTTCAAACTCATGCACAGAATTTTTTGGCTAGGGGTGAAAATCTTGGAGGATAAATTAAGAGATGAATAGAAGAATGAGATGAGAAGGATTGAATGTACCAAATTTGACATATCATTTCTATAGATCTATGATTCTAATTTAATTTAATTTAATTTAATTTAATTTAATTTAAATTTAATGTATTTACTAGAGAAAGAGAGCACAAGCAGGGGAAGCAGCAGAGGAAGAGGGAAAATCAGATTCCACAATGAGTAGGGAGCCTGATGCAGGGCTCAATCCCAAGACCCTGGGATCATGACATGAGCCAAAGGCAAACACTTAACCAAATGAGCCACCCAGGTGCCCCAGATCTATGATTTTAATATTTATCACATAAATAATCTGATGTTTATGCTTTATTTTTCTTAGTGATATTTCAAGTTCTTATTTAAATTTTAGTTAGAATATAGTATAATATTAGTTTCAGGAGTAGGCCTTAGTGATTCATCACTTACATATAACATGCAATACTCATCACAAGTGTTATCCTTAATATCCTTCACCCATTTATCCCACCTCCCTGTATTAACCATCAGTTTGTTCATTATACTTAAAAGTCTCTTAGGGTTTGCCTCCCTCTCTTTATTTTTCTTCCCGCTTGTTCATTGGTTTTGTTTCTTCAATTACACATGTAAGTGAAATCATATAGTGTTTGTCTTTCTCTGACTGACTTATTTTGCTTACTTTAATACACTACAGATCCATACATGTCATTGCAAATGGTAAGATTACATTAGTTTTGATTTCTGAGTAATATTCCATTATGTATATATACCACATTTTTTTTATCCATTCATCAGTTGATGGACACTTAGAATCCTTCCATAATTTAGCTATTGCTGATAATGCTGATAATATCAGGGTGCATGTGCCCCTTCAAATAAGTATTTTTTAGAAACATATTTTGTATTTTATTATACTAAGATGAGCAATAAGTATTCACCTATTATATTCCAAACATTATATTATTTTAATGGTGTTCTTTTAAAAATTATTATTAAGTTAAATTATCCTGTATGTAGTACAACATCCAGGGCTCATCACAACATGTGCCCTCCTTAATATCCATCACCCTGTTAACCCATTCCACCCCCCTCAATTCTGTAACCCTCAGTTTGTTTCCTGGAGTCCAGAGTCTCTCACGGTTTGTCTCCCTCTCTGATTTCTTCCCAATCAGTGTTCCCTCCCTTCCTCTATGGTCCTCTGCACTATTCCCTATGTTCCATGTATGAGTGAAACTGTATGATAATTGTCCTTTCCTGCTTGACTTATTTCACTTAGCATAATTCCCTCCAGTTCTACCCATGTCCATGGATATAATACGTATTCATCCTTTCTGATGTCTTTTAGTTATATTGATTATTTCTTTCACTGTATGGAATATTTTTGTCTTGATAAATCCAAATACTTAATTTTTGCTTTTATTTCCTTTGACTCTGGAAACGTGTCTAATAAAAAGCTGGTACAGATGAGGTCAAAGAGAGTGCCTGTGTTCTCCTCTAGTATTTTGGTGGCTTCCTGTATTACATTTATGTCTTTCATCCATTTTTAATTTATTTCTGTGTAAAGAATAAGAAAATGGTCCAGTTTCATTCTTCTGTGTGTTACTCTCCAGTTTTCCCAACACCATATGTTGAAGGGACTGTTTGTTTCCCTTTGAATATTCCTTACTTCTTTGTCCAGGATTAGTTGGCCTATAGTTGTGGGACCATTTCTGGGTTTTATATTCTGTTCCATTGATCTATGTGTTTGTTTTTGTGTCAAAGCTATACTACCTTGATTACTATAGATTTGTGGTAGAACTTGAAGTCCAGAATCATAATGCCTCCAGCTTTTCTTTGCTTTTTAAAGATGACTTTGGCTCTTTGGGGTATTTTGTGGTTCCATGAAAATTTTAGAATTGTTCTAACTCTGTGAAAAATGCTGATCATATTTTGATAGGGAGTGCATTAAATGTGTAGATTGCTTTGGGTAGTATAGATATTGTAACAATATTTGTTTTTTTCAACCCGTGAGCATGGAATGTTTTTCCATTTCTTTGTGGTCATCTTCAATTTCTTTCAGAAGTCTTCTGTATCTTAAAAAAAAAAAAAAAAGAAGTCGTCTGTGGTACAGAACTTTTACATCTTTGGTTAAATTTATTTCCAGGTGTGTTGTGTTTTTTGGTGCAGTTGTAAATGGAATTGATTCCTTGATTTCTTTTTCTGTTGCTTTATAATTGGTGTATAGAAATGTAATTGATTTCTGTACATCGACTTTATATTCATTTTAAACAATTAAAAAAAAAGAATATTTAATTAATTAATTAATTGATTAATTAATGTATTTAACACAGAGAAAGAGCACCCAAACAGAGACAGTGGCAGGCAGAGTGAGAGAGAGAAGCAGGCTCCCTGCTGAGCAGGGAACTTGATGCATGGATTGATATTTTGGATCCCAGGATCATGAGCTTAGTAGAAGGCAGACACAGTCAACTAAGCCAGCCAGCAGGCACCCCAGGTTCTAGCAATTTCTGGTGGAGTCTTTTGCTATATATATATATATAATTATATATTATATATATATAATGTTGTCTGCAAATAGTGAAAGTTTGACTTCTTCCTTGCTGTTTTGGGTATTTTTTATTTTTTTGTTTTCTACTTGCTGAGGCTAGGACTTCCAGTACTATGTTAAACAACAATGATGAGAGAGGACATACCCCTCTTGTTCCTGACCATAGAGGAAAATTTCTCAGTTTTTCCCCATTGAGGATTATATTAGCCATGGGTCTTTCATGTATGGCCTTTATGATGTTGAGGTGTGTTCCCTCTATCTCTACTTTGTTGAGGCTTTTTATCAAGAATGCATGTTGTTCTTTGTAAAACACTTTTTCTGCATCTATTGAGAGAATCATATAGCTCTTATCCTTCTGTTTTTGTTGTTAATATGGTGTATCATGTTGATTATTTAGTTGAATATGGATCACCCCTAAAACCCAGTAATAAATTTCACTTGATCCCAAATTATTCTTTTAATGTGTTGTTGGATTTGATTTGCTAGTATCTTGTGAATTTTGCCTTCATGTTCATCAGGGACATTGGCCTGTAATTCTCATTTTTATTGGGCTCTTTGTATGGTTTTGGAATCAAGATAATGCTGGCCTTGTAGAATGAATTTAGAAGTTTTCCCTTCATTTCTATTTTTTTTTGAACACTTGAGAAGACTAGGTATTAACTCTTCTTTTCTTCATTTTTAAAATTTTAATTCAGTTAGCCAACATATTATTATCTTTATATTATCATTAGTTTTAGATGTAGAGGTCCATAATTCATCAGTTCATAGAACACCCACTGATCATCACATCACATGCTCTCTTTAATGTCTATCATCCAATTACCCCATCTCCCCATCCACCTCCCTTCCAGGAACCCTCGGTTTGTTTCCTATAGTTAAGGGTTTCATGTTTTTTCTCCATTTCTATGACTTCCCATTCAGTTTTCCCTCCATTCCTATATGATCCTCTGTAATATTTCTTATAGGCTTCTCATGAGTGAAACCATATGATAATTGTCTTTCTCTGATTGACTTATTTCACTCAACATAATACCTTCCAGTTACATCCATGTTGATGTACATGGTGAGATTTTAGTCTTTTTGATGGCTGGGTTATATTCCATTGTATGCATTAACACATCTTTTTTAACCATTCATCTGTCATTGACATCCTGGCTCTCTGCACAGTTTGGCTACTGAGGACATTGCTACTATAAACATTGGGGTGCATGTGCCCTTTCAGTTCATTACATTTGTATCTTTAGTAGTATAATTGTTGGGTCATACTGGCACAAAAACAGACACATAGGTCATTGGAAGACAATAGAGAACCCAGAAATGCATCCTCAATTCTATGGTCAACTATTCTTTGACAAAGCAGGAAATAATATCCAATGGAAAAGAGACAGTCTCTTCAAGAAATGGTGCTGGGAAAATTGGACATCCATGTGCATAAGAATGATACTGGACCATTCCCTTATACCATATACAGAAATACTCTCAAAATGGATTAAAGACCTACATTAGAGACAGACATCCATCAAAATCCTAGAGGAGGACACAGGAGCAACCTCCTCAACCTCAGGTGCAGCATCTTCTTACTATACAGGTCTCTAAAGCAAGGGAAAAAAAAGGAAAAATGAACTATTGGAACTTCATCAAGATAAAAAGCTTTTCACAACAAAGAAATGGTAAAAAAAAACTAAAGGAATGAGGTAAGATATTTGCAAATGACACTATAGGTAAAGTTCTTTGTAGATTTGATATCTACAAAGAACTCTACAAATCTACAAAGAACTCTAACTCAACATGCCAAAAATAAATAACCCAATAAATAAATGGGCAGAAAACATGAGCAAACATTTCTCCAAAGAAGATATACAAAAGGCCAACAGACACATGGGAAAATGCTCTACATCACTTGACATCAGGGAACTACAAATTAAAACCACACTAACATACCACTTCACAGAAGTCAGTTTGGCTAAAATTAACACGTCAGAAATCAACAAATCTTGGTAAGGATATGGAGAAATGGGAACCCTCTTACACTGTTGGAGGGAATGCAAGCCGGTACAGCCATTCTGGAAAAAAGTATGGAGGTTCCTCAAGAAGTTAAAAATAGGGTATTTAATTTTCTTTAAATATTTGGTAGAATTCTCCAGGAAAAACATCTGGCTCTAGACTTTTGTTTGTTGTTTTGATGACTGATTCAATTTCTTTACAGGCTATGTTCAAATGTTCCATTTCTTCCTGTTTTAGTTTTGATAGTTTATATGTTTCTAGGAATTCATCCATTTATTCCAGGCATATAACTTCCATAATATTATCTAATAATGGTTTGTATTTCTATGGTTTTGGCTGTGATCTCTCCTTTTTCATTCATGATTTTATTTATTCAGGTCCTTTCTCTTTACTTTTGATGAAGTCAGTCAGGAATTTACCTATTTTAGTAATTCTGTCAAATAATCAGTTTCTAGTTCCTCTGATCTGATTTACTGATTTGTTGTTTTGCTGTTGTCTCTGTATCATTTATTTTGGCTCTAGTCTTTAGTATTTCTCTTATGCTGGCTTTGGGTTTTATTTGATTTTCCTTTTGTTCTTTAGGTGCAAGGTTAGGCTACTTATTTGAGATTTTCCTTGCTTCTTGAGTCCTATCTTGCTCTATGCTTCCCTCTTAGGACCACTTTTGCTGCATCCTTAACGCTTTCAACTGTAGGATTTTCATTTTTATTTGTTTCCATGCATTTCTTTATTTCTTCTTCAATGTCCTGGTTAAACCATTATTTAGTAGGATGTTCTTTAACCTCCATGTGTCTACAGTCTTTCCAAAATTTTTCTTATGGTTGACTCAGGTTTCATAGTATTGTGATCTTAAAATATGCATGGTATGATCCAAATCCTTTTTATTTGTTAAGGACTGATTTGTGACTCAGTTTATGATCTCTGGAGCATGTGCTACATGCATTTCAAAAGAATGTGTAGGCTACGGCTTTAGGATGAAATGCTCTGAATATATCTTTTAAGTCTGTATGGTCTAGTATGTCACTCAAAGCCATTGTTTCCTGTTGGGGACGGCGTGATCCACCCCTCCCACCATGCCACAAGCCACCAGAAAACTCTGGTGGAGGTACCCATGAATGTGGATGAAAGTCCCTCCAGGCTTTCCCCACCAAGAATCTGGAAAGGCACGTACCCTGTGGGCCAGGACAATATGTCCTTTGTGTCCCTGGGACATGCACCTGGGCAAGCGCTCATCCAAGGCATGGAGAGCAATGATCTTCCCTCAAAGTGAAAGAGCTCTGCAAAGTTGCAATCACTGACACCAAAAAAATATTTGTTTCCATTGTTCCTTGTCTGTTCAACTACCATAAATTCTTTGACACTATTTCTTCTTACTTTATTTATTCAAGTAAATACTTTTGTTTCTACTTACCATCATTAAAGACAGTTTAATCTTAGATATCCTGCCACTCTATGGAGGAGATTGTCAGGGCTTTTAAATGGTTAAATAATGAGCTTAATATAAAAGGTAAAACTATACTAACAAGGACATTGCCACACGCACTAAAGATCCATAATAAAGAGTTCTGTACCCAGTCATGGGAAAACAGGCTTGAGCAAATGCTTTTATCTTTGCAAAATAAGTTATTTTCCTCCTTGATGCCAGACAGACTAAGTTTTGGTCATTGTATTAATTATGTAGCTAAAACTTTGTACATAACTCATCTAAGCCTTTCAATTGCCTTCTTGTTTGTAAGACCTGCTTAAAAAACACCATATCATTAGTCTGCCCTTTATTGTCTAAGCACCAAATGTAGAAACTGTAAAAAACCTTACTGAGCAACATGTCCTTGGTTTGGCTTAGGGAGTTAACTCTGTACTGTATATAGGTGTACCTGCAAAAACATGTTTCAGTGATCAAAGCACAATGTTTCTCTAACAAGGACACTGTGTAATCAAAAATCACTTTCTTTTTATTTTATTTTATTTTTTTATTGTTACTTAAATTTTTTTTCCAGTGTTCCAAGATTCATTCCCCATTACCCACACCCAGTGCTCCACACTTTAGGTGTCCCCAGTACTCACCACCAGGCTCTCCCATCCCTCTACCCCCCTGCCTCCAAGTCCCTGTAAGAGATTTTGCTGAGCGAAATAAGCCAAGAAGAGAAAGTCAAGTATCGCATGGTTTCACTTACTTGCGGTGCATGAGGGGTAAATTGGAGGACAGTGGGAGAAGGAAAGTAAATGGGAACTAGGGTAATCTAGGGAGGGAAACAAAACAACAGAGACTTTGGACACAAAAATCACTTTCTTAAACTTCAACCTAACTGCATCCCCCAACCTCCTCACTTTGGAATAATAAAAAACTGGGACCCTTGACAGTCAAGAGAGACAGAAACAGTAGAAAGACAGAAACAGTAGAGAGCCAGAAATAGTAGAGAGCCAGAAACAGTAGAGAGCCAGAAACAATAGAGAGCCAGAAACAGTAGAGAGCCCAGAAACAGTAGATAGACAGAAACAGTAGATAGACACAAAACAGTAAAGAGACAAAAACAAAAGCAAAGACAGAGACAGAAGCAAAAAGAAAGACAAAAGCAGAGACAATGCCTGAGAGCCCAAGAGCCAGAGAGCCTAAGAGCCTAAAAGCCTGAGAGCCATAGAGCCTGTGAAGAGAGAACCTGCAAAGCGAGAGCCAGAGCCAGGGCCAGAGCTAGAGCCAATGCCAGAGCCAGAGCCAGAGCCTGCTTCATAGGTCTCTCCTGACTGACCTCGGGTCTGTCAGCTTGCATCAAATCTCCGTGTCTGTGCCATTATTTTCATCTGCCAGACATCCCTTGGTTCAGAACCCACATCTCTGCTGAGGCTGGTCCCCGGCAGTTTCCTTTATGATTTTCTGTTTAGATGATCTGTCCATTGGTGTAAGTGAAGTGTTAAATTCCCCCACTATTATTGTATTATTATCAATGAGTTTATTCATGTTTGTTATTAACTGATTTATGTATTTGGGTACTCCAAAGTTTGGGGCATATATATTTACAATGGTCATATCTTCTTGTTGGTTGTCCCCTTTATTGTGTTGTGGTGTCCTTCTTCATCTCTTGTTAAAGTCTTTGTCTACAATCTAATTTGTCTGTGATAAGGGTGGCTATTCTTTCTTTTGACACCTCTTAGCATGATAAATGTTTGTCCATCCCCTCACTTTCAATCTGCAGGTGACTTTAGTTCTAAATGAGTCTCTTGTATGCAGCATATTGATGAGTTTTGTTTTTTGTCCATTCTGGCACTTAAGTCTTTGATTGGAGTACTTGTTCCATTGATATTCAGAGTGATTATTGGTAAGTATGAATTTATTGCCATTGTATTACCAGTAAATTCATGTTTTTGGAGATATTTCTCTGTTCCTTTCTAGTGTTTGTTACCCCCCCCCACACACACACACACAACACATACTCTCAAAGAGTCCCCTTTAATATTACTTATAGGGATTGTTTAGTAGTCACAAATTCCTTTAGTTTTTGTTTGTCTGGGAAACTCATATCATATTATCTCATATATCCCCTTCTATTCTGAATGATAGCATGCTGATAAAGTATTATTTATATACTATATATATTATTTATATATATTCTTCTTTATATATATTCTTGATAGTGTATTTTTTCCGATTCTGCCCATTGTATATATCACACCATTTTCACTGTCCTGCCAAGTTTCTGTTGATAAATCTGATGACAACCTGATTTGTCTTCCCTTGTAACAGTGCTTTCTTTTCCCTTGCTGTCTCAGGGTGCTTTTCTTATGTCTGTATTTTCCAAATTTTACTGCAGTATGTCTTAGTTTTGATTTTGATGGGAGTCCTCTGCTTTGGTTGATTTTGATGGGAGTCCTCTGTGCCTTCTGGATTTGAGTTTTCTTTCCTCCTCCAGGTTAGCAATAATTTCAGATAAGATTTGTTCAAATAAACCTTCTTCCCTTTTTTTACCTCTCTTTTTCTTCTGGGACTGTATGATGTGAATATTATTATGTTTTATAATTTAGTTGCTTCATCCGCTAAGTCCACATTCATGAGCAAATATTTTTCTTTCCGTCTCCTTTTCAGCCTCATTATTTTACATAATTTTATCTTCTTTATCACTTATTAATTCCTCTTCTTCTTCCATCTTTGTTGTCATTACATGCAATCAGTTTCACATCTTGGTTATAGCACTTTTTATTTCAACTTTATTAGTTTTTATGTTTTATTTCTGAGCTAAGTGATTTCTTGCTGTCTTTTAATGCCTTTCTCAAGCCCAGCTAGTAACTTTATGGTTGTTCTTTTAATTCTGGTTCAGGCATATTACTTATATCTATTTTGATTATATCCTTGACTGTGACCTTTCTTGTTCTTTCATTTGGGATGAATTCCTTTGTCTTCGCATTTTGTCTAGGTCTGTTTTATGTGTTAGGGGAGTCTGCGGTATTTCCTACTCTTGAGTATAATGTCTATATTAAGAAGATGCTGTATACTGACAAAGGTCTGGGTTCGGAATGTGTTTCTGGTGTATGTTCTGTGTTCTCTACTGCTGTGTTTTGGCTGTTCTACCCCTCACGTCAGTCCTCTTCAGTTTTTCCTTGCCTGCAATAGGACGTAAGTGGACCTTGTCTAGTGTGTGGGGAAATTTAACTATATGTGTTTTGGTTTGCTTGTTAAAAGAAGCTAGATCCAATTTACACTAGAGCTGAAGTTGTGCAACACTTTGGGTCATATTGGGAGAGACAGTTCCCCTTCTTGGAGTGCCTTTAGGAGGGATCATGCTGCCTCTCAGGGGGAAAAGAGCTGGTGGGTACCATTGACCTGACCCATTCATTAGCATCGGCACAGAGGCACTGCTAAGGGCAGCTAACCTGGATGCTGGCTTTTGGTTGTGCTTTACCATAAACTCCAATCTCTGGGCATTCGTGCAGCTGCCCCTCTGGGACAAATGAGCACCCACCGGAGAAGGGAGAGACCTTCTCCTAGAGGTTCACATCATGCTGGGTCCCTAAAATTTATTAGAGTTTTGAAACACAGCCAACATACCTGACATAAAACACAGGGGCACAGCACCACCAGGTGGTCAGATGGTTGGGACATAGGATGAAGGAATCTTAGAGATGCTTGAAACACATGAGGGGAGATTGTTCACTCTTCTGTAAGGGCTTCCTGAACAGCAGTGGATGCAAATTTCCCTCTCCAAGGATGTTAGAACAGGCTAATACCATTTTTATTCCTTGCCAGTCAGTATACATGGACTTCAATGACCAGTACAGTACACACAATGAGGTTTGAGCTGCCTGTACCAAGTCCCACACCCTTCACCTGCAAGTGTTTTTTGTTTTTTTTTGTTTTTGTTTTTGTTTTTTTTTTAGAGAAACTCAGCCTGAGAGCCAGAACAGTAGGAGGCCCCTTCTCCAGAGACCAGAAGAAACTACCAGCCCCTCTATACACACACTTGCACCAAGTCTATAGACTACAGAGTGTGGCTCAACTTCAGCTCTAGTGGAAATGGGATCTAGACACTTTTAACAAGCAGACCGAATGACACACTGGACTCCCCACACACTGGACAAGGTGCAAACATTCCCCACTACAGGCAAGGAAAAACTCTGAGAAGGATTCCGAGTACACAGTCTACTCCTTGAAACCTGTTCTCCTTCTCCATAGGAGTACTGCTGTGACTGCCAGGCTGCACCCCAGCAACGGTACAAACTTCTAAATTTCATACTTTGAGCTCTGCTGCTTATAAAAACTTATAGTTTTCCCTGTCAAGGACCTTGGGGAAGTGTTTTTCTTGTGCAATCCACAGGAAATTACTCTCTATCTCTCTGTTTCTCTCTCTTCTCCCTGATCCAGGTTCCTTCATTTCTGCAACACTCAATTTTTCTCCTCCAAATTATATCTCTGCATCTCCTACCTTCTATGATGTGGCCCCTTTTATCTCTCTCATTGTGCAGTTTTTTCTCTCAGTCCTCATATCAACTTCTTGGGTTTTCAGAGTCATTTGATATTAGCTAGCTATATTCAAGGGACAAGCCAAGCATAGTGCTTCCCTACTACTCTGCCATCATAACTACGGTATCTATCTAGCTGCTTTTAGGATTTTTTCTACATCAATATATTTGGCAATTTTTAAAAATTTATTTATTTTTATTGTTACTTAATTTTTTCCCCAGTGTTCCAAGATTCATTCCCCATTACCCACACCCAGTACTCTATGCAATAGGTGCCTAATTACAGTATGGCTTGATGTTGGTTTGGGTTTTCTGATTTTAATAGGAGTTCTCTTTCTCCTACTTCTGGATGTCTGCTTCCTTACCCAGATATGGGAAGTTTTCAGCTATTACTTCTTCAAGTACATTTTCTGCCCTTTTAATTTTTTTAAAAGATTTTATTTATTTGACAGAGAGAAACACAGCCAGAGAGGGAACACAAGCATGGGAGTGAGAGAGGGAGAAGAAGGCTTCCTGCTGAGCAGACTTGATCCCTGGTCTCCATGATCATGAGCTGAGCCGAAGGCAGTTGCTGAACCAACTGAGCCACCCAGGCGCCCCTGTTTTCTGCCCTTTTATGTCTCTTCTCTTAAGACTCCTAGAATATGAATGGTATTATATCTGATGGAGTCACTGAGCTTCCTACGTCTACTCTTGTTCTTCTGATTTTTTTCTCTCTCTTTTGGTTCAGCTTGTTTTCCACTAATCTGTTTTCTAGGTCACTAATTCATTCCTCTGCTTCTTCCAGACTGCTGTTCATTCCATCAAGTAGGTTTCTCATATCATTTATTATACTCTTTATATCTGCTGTGTTATTCGTATCTCTGTATTAGGTGTCTTCTATGCCTTCTGGTCTCAAGACTAGTGAGTATCCTTATGATCATTGCTTTAAATTCTATATCAGACATTTTGCTTATATCTGTTTCACTTAGATCTCTGGCTGTGACCTTGTCCTGTTCTTTCATTTGGGATAAATTTCTCTATCTCCTTAAATTTCTGCCTTTCTGTGTGTGCCTGTATTCAGAAATTCAATGTTGATTTTATATCCTGTGGATCTGCTGAATATGTTTGACGGTTCTAGCAATTTTTTTGGTGTAGTCTTTCAGGGTTTTTATTTTTTTTACTTTAAATTTATTTTATTTTTTTCAGTGTTCCAAGATTCATTGCCCATGCCCCATACCCAGTGCTCCATGCAGTAGTTGCCCTCAGTAGCCACCAACAGGCCCTCCCATCCTGCCACCCCCTCCCTCCAGTCGCTCAGTTTGTTTCGGTGTCCAAAGTCTCTCAAGTTTCATTTCTTTCCCTGAATTACCCTACTTCCCATTTACTTTCCTTCTTCTGCTGTCTTCTATATTACCCCTTATGCACCACAAGTAAATGAAACCATGAGATACTTGACATTTTCTACTTGGCTTATTTCACACGGCATAATCTCTTCCAATCCAGTCCATGTTGCTACAAAAGTTGGATATTCATCCTTTCTGATGGAGGCATAGTATTCCGTTGTATATATGTACCACATCTTCTTTATCCATTCATCTGTTAAAGGGCACCTTGGCTCTTTCCACAGTTTGGTGATTGTGGCCATTGCTGCTATGAACATTGGGGTACATGAGACCCTTATTTTCACTACATCTGTAACCTTGGGATAAATGCCCAGTAGTGTAATTGCAGGGTCATAGGGTAGTTCTATTTTTAATTTTTTTAAGAACTCTCCACACTGTTTTCCAAAGCAGCTGCAAAACTTACATTCCCACCAACAGTGTAAGAGAGTTCTCCTTTCTCCACAGCCTCTCCAACACTTGATGTTTCAAGACTTGTTAATTTTGGCCATTATGACTGGTGTAAGGTGGTATCTTAGTGTGGTTTAGATTTGCATTTCCCTGATAGCTAGTGACGATGAACATTTTTTCATGTGTGCCATTTGTATATCTTCTATGGAGAAGTGCCTCTTCATGTCTCTTGCCCATTTTTTGATGTGTTCATCTTCTTTTTGGATGTTGAGTTTGAGTAGTTCTTTATATAACTTGGATATCAGCCCTTTGTCTGTAGTGTCATTTGCAAATATCCTCTCCCATTCTGTGGGTTTCCTCTTTTTTTTTTTCTTGACTGTTTCTTTTGCAGTACAGAAGCTTTTTATTTTGATGAAATTCCAAAACTTCATTTTCGCTTTTATCTCCTTTGCCTTTGAAGACGTGTCTTGAAATAAGTTGCTGTGCCTGATGTCAAAGAGGCTACTGCCTATGTTCTTTTCCAAGATTTTGATGGATTCCTGCCTCACATTGAGGTCTTTCATCCATTTAGAGTTTGCCTTTGTGTGCTGTAAGAGAATGGTCTAGATTCATTCTTCTATATGTAGCTGTCAAATTTTCCCAGCACCATTTATTGAAGAGACTATCTTTTTTTCAACTGGATATTTTTTCCTGCTTTTTCGAAGATGATTTGTCCATAGATTTGTGGGTCCATATCTGGACTCTCTACTCTGTTCCATTGGTCTATTTGTCTGTTTTTTGTGCCAGCACCATGCTGTCTTGGTAATCACAGCTCTGTAATAAAGCCTGAAGTCAGGTAACGAGATGCCCCCAGCTTTGTTTTTCTTTTTCAGCAATTCCTTAGCGATTCAGTGTCTTTTTGGTTCCATATAAATGTTAAGATTGTTTGTTCCAGCATTTTGAAGAATGTTGGTGGAATTTTGATCGGAATGGCATTGAAAGTGTAGATTGCTCTGGGCAGTATAGACATTTTGACAATGTTTGTTCTTCCAATCCATGAGCATGGAATGCTCTTCCATCTTTTTGTGTCATCTTTAAATTCTATGATGAGTGTTCTGTAGTTCCTCGAGTACAGATCCTTGACTTCTTTGGTTAGGTTTATTCCTAAATATCTTATGGGTTTTGGTGCTATAGTAAACGAAATCACTTCTCTGATTTCCCTTTCTATATTTTCATTGTTAGTGTATAAGAATGCAACTGATTTCTGTGCATTGATTTTGTATCCTGCCACATTATCAAATTGTTGTAGGAGTTCTAGTAGTGTGGGGGTAGAGTCTTTTGAGTTTTCCATGTAGAGTATCACATCATATGCAAAGAGAGAGAGTTTGGCTTCTTTTTTGCCAAGCTGAATACTTTTTATTTCTTTCTGTTGTCTAACTGCTGGCACTAGGACTTGTAACACTATGTTGAACAGTAGTGGTGAGAGTGGGCATCCTTGTCTTATTCCTGATCTCAGAGGGAAGGCTGTCAGTTTTTCCCTGTTGATCACGATATTTACTGTGGGTTTTTCATAGATAGATTTTATGAGGTTGAGAAATGTTCCTTCTATCCCTATACTTTGAAGAGTGTTGATCAGGAATGGATGTTGTACTTTGTCAAGTGCCTTTTCTGCATCAATTGAGAGTACCATGTGGTTCTTCTCTCTTTTCTTATTGATTTGTTCTATTACATTGATTGATTTGCGAGTGTTGAACCACCCTTGCGTCCCTGGGATAAAACCTCCCTGGTCATGGTGGATAATCTTTTTAATGTATTGTTGGATCCTGTTAGCATGGATCTTGTTGAGAATCTTGGCATCCATATTCATCAGCGATATTGGTCTGAAGTTCTCCTTTTTGATAGGGCTTTGTCTGGTTTGGGGATTAGAATAAAGCTGGCTTCATAGAAAGAGTCTGGAAGTTTTTCTTCTGTTACTATTTTTTTGAAAGAGCTTCAGGAGAATGGGTGTTATTTCTTCTTTGAATGTTTGGTAGAATTCCCGAGGGAATCCGTCTTGTCCTGGACTCTTGTTTTTGAGGAGGTTTTTGATCACTGCTACAATCTCGTTACTAGGTGTAGGTCTATTTAAATTATCAATGTCTTCCTGTTTCAGTCTTGGAAGTTTATAGGTTTCTAGCAATGTATCCATCTCTTCTAGGTTGTTAAACATATTGGCATCTAATTCTTAATAGTAATTCTGATGATTGTTTTTATTTCCTTGGTGTTAGTCATGCTCTCTCCCATTTCATTCATAATTTTATTAAGTTGGGTCTTCTCCTTTTTCTTTGGATTAGTTTGGCCAATGGTTTATGGATCATGTTGACTCTTTCCAAGGACCAGCTTCTCGTTTTGTTGATGTGTTCTACTGTATCTCAATAATCCTAATTATTTCCCATCTTGTGTGGGAGATGTTTTAATTTTTTGTTGATTCTCCAGTTCTTTAAGGTGTAATGAGAGTTGGTGTATTCAGGATTTTTTTTTTTTTTTTTTTTTTTTAGTGAGGCTTGGATGGCTATGTATTTACCCCTTAAGACTGCCTTTGCTGTATCCCATAGGTTTTGGATTGATGTATCTTCATTGTCATTGGTTTCCATGAAGTGTTTCAGTTTTTCTTTGATTTCCTGTTTGATCCACATATTCTTGAGCAGGATCGTCTTTAGCTTCCAAGTGTTTGATTTTCTTCTGTCGTTTTATGGTGGTTGAGTTCCAGGTTCACTGCACTGTGGTCAGAGAATACGCAGGGGATAATCTCGATCTTCTGGTATTGATTGAGCCCTGATTTGTGACCTAGTATGTAGTCTATTCTGGAGAACGTTCCATGTGCACTTGAGAATAATGAGTATTCTGCTGTTTTAGAGTGGAATGTTCTGAAAATACCTATGAGATCCATCTGGTCCAATGTGTCATTCAAGGCTCTTGATTCTTTGTTGATTTTCTGTTTAGATGCTCTGTCCATTGCTGAGAGTGGAGTGTTAAGATCTCCTATGATTAATGTATTTGTATCAATATGACTCTTCATTTTGCTTAATAGTTGGCTTATGTAGTTGGATGCTCCTATGTTGGGGGCATAAATATTTACAATTGTTAGATCTTTTTGGTGTATAGATCCTTTGAGAATGATGTAGTGTCCTTCTGTGTCTCTGACTACAGTCTTTAGATTAAAATCCAATTTGTCTGATATGAGACTCTCTACCCCAGCTTTTCTTTTGGGGTCCATTGGCATGAAACATGGTCCCCCATCCCCTCACTTTCAATCTGGAAATGTCTTTAGACTAAAATGTGTCCTTTCTGAAGCACCGCATATGGATGGGTCCTGTTGTTTTATCCAGTCTACAACCCTATGCCTTTTTATTGGAGCATTTAGGGCATTCACATTGAGAGTGATTATTGATAGATACGTTTGTATTGACATCATGTTGCCTGTGGAGTTCATGTTTCTATAAATTATCTATGTAAATTTCTGTTTTGTGTTGCTCTTGGGTTCATTTCTCCTCTATAGAACCCATCTTAGTATTTCTTGTAGTGCTGGCTTGGTGTTTGCATACTCTTTTAGACCTTGGCAGTCCTGGAAGCTCTTTATTTCTCCTTCCATTTTTAATGTCAACCTTGCTGGATACATTATCCTTGATTGCACATTTTTGTCATGTAATTTCCTGAATATGTCTTGCCAGCTCTTTCTGGCTTGCCAGGTTTTTGTGGAAAGGTCTGACATTACTCTAGTGGTCCTCCATCTATAGGTAAGCGATTGCTACTCCCTAGCTGCCCTTAAGACACATTTTTTGGTTTTATGATTCACGAATTTCACAATTATGTGTCTGGAGGTTTTTCTGGCCTCATTGATCTCGGGGGGGTGTCATCTCTGTCTCTAGGATATGAACATTAGTTTCATTCCCCAGATTAGGAAAATTTTCATCCATGATTTGTTCAACAATATCTTTTAGGCTTCTCTCTCAACTCCTTTGAGGATTCCAATAATCCTGATATTGGAGTGTTTCATGGCATCATTTATTTCCCTTATTCTGTTTTCATGGGATTTTAGCTGTTTGCTCCAAGACTTCTCTTGCTCCTCCTTCTTAATCAATATGTCTTCTAAATCACACATAGGATCTTCAGCTTCACTTACTCTAACTGTTAGCATATTTAAATTAGATTGCATCTCATTAATATCCTTTCTAACCTCTGCTTTCATTTCTGTTATTAGGGCTTCATTTTGAGACTAATGTTCTTTTCCAAATTAGCTATTGCTTGGACAATTGCTGCCCTGAATTCCATTTCTGTCATATTGTTTATGTTCATTTCAAGTAATTTTCTGGCCAGGGTTGCAGTCTCAGGTTTCTTCTTCTGTTGTTTGTTCCTCCTCTGAGTCACTGTGGTGAGGAGTCATTGAGGGGGTATATAGCTAAATATATCAGCCATTATCCAGGTGAATTGGTCGCTGGAAAGTTTTGGAGCAATCAGAATTCACCACTGAAAAGTAAGAAGAAAGAAAAAAGAGAAAGGAATAAAGGAAGCAAGAAAAGAAGCCCCTGCCAGAGTGGGGCCCAGTGGTAGTATTTATATGGTACAAAACTACCACAGGATAAGGAAAAAGGCCATCAATAGTAAATGAAGAGATCAAAAAGCTAAGCCCAACCTAATGGTCCCCAAGACCAGTATTTATATAATAAAAAGGCATAAACAATTACATAGAAACATTGACAGACTAGGGTGGGAAGGTGAGGGAAGACACTCCTTCTGGGCAAGGAAAGTATTTCAGATCCTCCCGAGTTTGTCTTGTTATTATTGTTGTAGGAGCCCACTTTCTAAAGATATAGGGAGATTAGAACTGGTTGCATATAGGTGTAGTATTGAATAGGGATGTAGGATTACCTTGAAGCTTATAACTATATGTATATTTAAAAGAAAAATTAAAGGAAAGAAGAGAGAAGAAAGGGAAAAAGCAGATGAAACAAACAAACTAATGAGAGGCAACAACATCAACACCAACAGAAAACACAGGTATGTGTGTGAAAAAATTTCAAGGTAAAAAATTGTTATGGAGTGTTGCATTACGTATCACATTTTGATAAAAACTGGGTTAAAAATTAAAAGAACAAAAACCATGAGAATGAATTTTTAAGTTTAAAGTGTAAAATTTAAAAGTGAAATAGAAAAAATTTAAAAAAGCAAATAAGGTGAAAAACTGTATCAATAAAGCATACAGCTTTTGGGGCAGTACCAGGAGTTTAATAAATTGCCTTTCCTCCCCTGATGTTGGGGTTTTACAGTTTGGGTGTTGTCCTCTTATGCTTCTGGCTTGCCTTCTGGGGGCAGGGACTGCCACACTGTTTTTCAGTCCCTTCTACCTGGGCTGGGTCTCTCTGCCCCCTTCCTAGGGACTGGTCTCCATGGTAAATAGGTTGTCAGGGTTCAGTTCTCAGGGGGGTTGCTCTTTTATGGATCTTTGCAGCTGCTGAGGAAGTCAGGTTGGAGTAAGATGTCTGCACCCAGGCCTCCTTCCCAGAGAGAGCCCCTAATTAGCAACCCTCTGGATGATGGGGGGGGGGCATAGTCTCTCCCTGTATCCTCTCCCTTGGCCACCTCTCACAGCTGGGTGGGCACAGATGCTGGTTTGATTCCTGTCCAAACCCCCTGCTTGTTGTTTTGCTCCTGCGCCAATAAAACCGCAACTGATTTTGGGTCGTGCGACCTTGTTTGTGCTCAGGGAGTCTGTGGTAATCCTCACGCAGGAGGGACTGAGGTCCCACGGCCCCACACATCCCACACAAGTCTGCAAAATCACCTTCCCTGGGGGGCCCACGCCTGCCCCACTGGGTGGAGAGAAGCATCAGAGAAAATCAGCAGAGGAAAGAAAAAAAAAAAGAAAAAAGCAGCGGAAAAATAGACTCTGCTCCGCCGTGTTCTCTCCCACAGTGGCACTGGGGTACACTTTCTCTCTGTCAATCAATATCCCAGTTTCTCCAGCTGCCCCTCAGGCACTCCGTTTATGTTTAGTTTGAATCAGACCATAATCTGCTGTTGCTTCCCAAACACAGAGCACTTTCATGCTGGGGTATTGCCTTCCAATGGGTTGCCTCTGCGGGCTTCCTTCCCTGTGCCCCTTGTCTTTGGGTATCCCTCCAATCACTCTCACTCCACTCTACCTCTTTGCTGATGCTCCTTGTTCCTCACGGTGATCCGTAAGTGAGAAATATCACATTTCAGGCTGATTTCATGGGTGCTCACAGTGTTCCTGTAGTGTCTTTTGCAGGAATTGAGCTCACTTCAGGTGACTCCCTGAAATGGGGTAACCTGGCCTTACGCCATCTTCCCCTGGCACCTCAATTCCTAGCCTTTCAGGTTTTGTTTGAAAGTTTAAATTCTTCTTTGCCAATATGGATGTCTTTTATTTCTTTCTTTTTTTTTGTTACTTAAATTTTTTTTCCAGTGTTCCAAGATTCATTCCCCATTTCCCACACCCAGTGCTCCATGCTTTAGGTGTCCCCAGTATCCACCACCAGGCTCTCCCATCCCCCAACCCCTCCCTCCAAGTCCCTCAGTTTGTTTCTGTGTCCAAAGTCTCTGTTGTTTCGTTTCTCTCCCTGGATTACCCTAGTTCCCATTTACTTTCCTTCTCCCACTGTTTTCTTTTTGTTGTCTGATTGCTGAGGCTAAGGCTTCCACTGTTAAATAACATTGGCAAACGTGGACATCCCTGTCTTCTTCCTGGTCATAGAGGAAAAGCTCTATTTTCCGCATTGAAGAGCATATTACCTGTGGATGTTTCATATATGGCCTTTATGATGTTGAGGTATGTTCCTTCTAGCCCTACTTTGTTGAGAGTTTTTACCAAAGTGAATGCTATGTTTTGTCAAATATGGAAAGAGCCCAGATGTCCATTGACTGATGAATGGATAAAGATGTGGTATACTATGGCGTACACCATATCTTCTCTCTCTCTCTCTGTGTGTGTGTGTGTGTGTGTGTGTGTGTGTGTGTTGACCATTAAAAAGAATAAAATTTTGTCATTTGTGAGGATGTGAATGGAGCTAGTGGATACTAAGTGATATAAGTCAGTCAGAGAAAGCCAATTACCATACAATCTACTCACAATGTGGAATTTAAGAAACAAAACAGATGAACATAAGGAAAGGGGGGGAAAAGAAAGACAAACCAAGAACATACTCTAAACTATCGTGACCAAATTGAGGGTGGTTGGAGGGAAGGCAGGTGACAGATGGGCTATGTGGGCAATGGGCATTAAGGAGGGCACTTGGGTTGAAAACTGGGTGTTATATATAAGTGAAGTATTGCTATATTCTACTTGTAATGCTGATATGTTACACTATATGTTAACTGACTAGAAATTAAACAAAAATTTGAAAAATAAAACAACAAAAAAGTGAGCTTAGTCTTCTTCTCCTGAATGTAGTGATGAAGAGGTACTGAATTGCCCTGCAGTACAGTATTCCTTCTTCATCAGAATCTGACACTTTTGGAGAGTATTCTATAAGTACTGTGCACCCTGTCCTATTTTGTTTGATTCTCTTTTACTTTGAGCGTGGTTTTTTGCACTGACTTTTTGCTTGTTGTGCGATATTTTGTGCTTTGTAGCAGGCAAGCAAGCCATGACTGCTGTGGAAGTTGCGTGCAGGACAGCGGTGTTAACAAAATTTGCATGGGACCACTAGTCCTAGATCCCCTGAATCTCTTTCAGCTGGGGGTTGCATGTTGGGGTAGCTGGGGACATGAAGCTGGGCACAGCACAAAATGATGGCTGAGCATTGTTCCACCTGTTGCACAACATTGATGGGTCATGACTGAGCTCTGTGCAGTGGTTTGTTCTTGCAGATCAGCTGGGCATGGCACACACCAGAAGCTGTGTACCTGGAAGGTATGTTCATTGTGCAGTGATAGCTGGGGACACATCTGAGCCCTGCCCAGCAGATATACATAGCATACAGGGACAGCTGGGGGGGATGGAGGTGCACACACTGTTTTCACAAAAATTGGCTGAACCCAAGTCCTAGGCTAGCATGTTTGGAGTGGGCAAGTCCTCAGGACAACTTATGGCTGGCTGTGAGGCACTTCTATCAGGTCTGCTTAGTAAATGTCTGTGCAATTTCATCTCTAGAAGTTGTCTCTGTGTTTATGTTGTTGGGTGATGAAAGAAAATGGAGTCTGCCAGCTCCCTAATTTTCAAAGAATTCCCTAACATCCTCTAAAATCAGTATAACAGATCAGTTTCCTGTTTGCCATTGGTGTTTTGTATATAGTCACTTTTACATTTTCTCTTTGGGCAGTCTGCTGTCTCTTTAAGGGCAGGGACCCAGCTATCCATGACCCTCCTGGCTGGCCCAGTGATGAGTCAGATTATTTTTAACTCCAGGTTCCAAATCCCACTGGTTCTAAAAACTCATGGAATTCAGCCCCTCTGTTTTTTAAAGTCAAATATTATGGGGGTCAGTCTTCTTTTGTGGGTTCTCTGGTGCAAAGGTTGTTTTCTTTGCCCTCTGCATGCATGCAGCTTCCTCTACCTTTCTGACCTTCCTTACCTTTCAAAGGAAGCTTCAACTCTATATTTAGAGAAGGGGTTTTGTTTTATAAGTCTTTGGGTCACTCTCTGGCTTATTGACTTCAATGTGGATGATAGCTCATTGTAAACATAAGACCAGGTGAGATCATCTGCCATCTTCCCGTCATGTTTCTTTATTGGTTTTTTCTCTGGAACATCTATTCATTGGTGTAAGTATGGTACTGAAGTCTCCTATTATTATTGTATTGCTATATATTTCTTTTTTTAGGTCTGTAAAGATTTGTTTTCCATGTTTAAGTTTTCCTATTTTGGTGCATAAATATTTACATTTGTTGTATCTTCTTGTATGATTGATATTTTAACATTATTTTAAACATTAACATTTTTTTATTGTTACTAAAAAAATTTTTCCCAGTGTTCCAAGATTCATTCCCCATTCCCCACATCCAGTGCTCCACGCTTTAGGTGTCCCCAGTACCCACCACCAGGCTCTCCCATCCCTCCACCCCACTCCCTCCAAGTCCCTCAGTTTGTTTCTGTGTCCAAAGTCTCTCATGTTTCGTTTCCCTCCCTAGATTACCCTAGTTCCCATTTACTTTCATTCTCCCACTGTCCTCCAGTTTACCCCTCATGCACCGTAAGTAAGTGAAACCATGCGATACTTGACTTTCTCCTCTTGGCTTATTTCACTCAGCATAATCTCTTCCAGTCCAGTCCATGTTGCTACAAAAGTTGGATATTCATCCTTTCTGATGGAGGCATAGTATTCCATTGTATATATGTACCACATCTTCTTTATCCATTCATCTGTTGATGGGCACCTTGGCTCTTTCCACAG